>JBDJHY010977492.1:0-24579 GCA_039654485.1 Withania somnifera
GTTGGATTTGCGAAGGTAAGGGAATCAGGTGCGGATATAGGTGCACCAAAGATTGTTATGTTTTGAGGTGGTATGTTTGATACTCCTGTTAGTACATATTGTGCTTTCTTGATTTATGGTTTAGCCGAGTGAGGGTAAAAAGAAAAGTTTTGGTGTGTTGTGTTCTAGGTGACAGTATGCAAGGTATTTAGTTCGGTGTTTGGTGATGATTGTACTTTCCCTTAAGTTGGAAAGTTGTAGTGGTTTCCCTGATAGATGGGATTAGTGAGATGACTCTTCGGGTTAAGTGAGATTGTGTTGCAAGATGTGCATATGGTGTCTCAAGAGATGATGGTGTATTGTATTAGAACCTGTGATGTGTTTGAGATCGAGTGGAAGAGATTATGGGTTGATTGTTAGCGTCGGCTGCAGGTGTGTGCAGGGTAGTCTAGAAGGGTAGGAGGTAGTTGAGTTTCGTAAGATTGTGTTGGAAACTATTTCTGTATGATGGATTGTGGAGTTATTTTCCAACTTTTGGGTATTTTCAAAGTCGCGATTGGTTAGTAAGTTCATAATTTTGATTTCTTAGATTTGATATGACAAGGAGTTAATGTTGAGTATCGAACAAGGTCGCTTATTATGAGTTCTACCCCTATTATGTATGTATTTTAGCTATAGCATGATTTAGCGGATGGTTATTGTGTGTTGAGACTTGGTAGAGTAGTTGTAGTAGTGGAAATTGTTGCATATCTATAACAAATGCCAGTAGCTGGAGAGTTGTCGTGTCAAAGGTGACAATATTGGTTTGGCCTAATGTTCTGTTCCATCAGGATGTCTTCTTTATAGTTTGGGTATGGTGGTATTAGTTTGTGAGAATTGGTTCGGTGGTACTTGTTTTCAATTATTATGATATGGTGGATAGTTGGAGTCTCAAGAGGAATGGCAGCATAGTGGGTGTCGCGTAAGTGTTCAGAAGTGTAGCTTAAACAATAACACTTAGAAGTATTGTAACTATGTTTATCGGAACATTGATATTCGACATTAGCACTTAGAAGTATTGTAACTATGTTAATTATTGGAGTTGGAAAGAAATGGGAAGATTATTATACTCAAGAACTCCTAGAGTGGGTCCGTTCTTTAACCTCTGTGTAAAAGTTCTCTCCCTCTCATCTTCCCGCAGTGTAGTGGTGTAGATAGCTTATTGGCTGGTTTGATGGTCTTGAGGTCATAGTCCAGCCTATCGATTTGCTATGTGATTCGTTGGATCAGGTTCGATTGATCCAAGATAGGTTAATGACATCCCAAAGTAGGCAAAATAGCTATGCTGATCGTAGGCTTCGTGCCTTGAAGTTGGGAGTTGGTGATAAGGTGTTCTTGCGAATATCGCCTATGCGTGGTATAATAAGGTTTGGTCGGCGTGGAAAGTTTAGTCCCAGGTATATCAGGCTATATGAGATATTGGAGGGGGTTGGTGATGTTGACTATAGGTTGGCACTACTTCCTATTATTTCAGCTGTTCATCCGGTATTTCATGTTTTGATATTGCAGCGGTATACACCCGATGAGTCACATATTATATGCAGGGGTTAAGTATAGTTGATGAGAATCTATCATTGTTGAGGAGCCAGTGGAAATTTTGGCTAAGGAAGTGAGAAAATTGAGATCCAGAGAGATCCAATGGTCAAGGTGCAGTGGAGTCACCGTTCGGTCGAGGAAGCCACCTGGGAGATCAAGAGTAAGATGCAGAAGCAGTATCCAATAGCCATTATTTGAGGCATCAGGTACATTCTTCTCCCATCTATTCCTTGTTTTTACTTGATTTTTGGGGACGAAAGTCCATTTAGTAGTGGATGTTGTAATGACCCTCATGGACATTTATGATAAATGTGACTTTTTACATTCTAGAGCATTTCGATAGTTGCCCCAAGTCATTTATGACCTACTGGGACCGACAGTTAGGATCCCTGGTGATTCAGTCGAGAAATATCTCAAATTCTTTATTTTAGAGCCTAAAACAAAGTACTCATTAATCAATGTCAACTTTCCTTCAAGACGAGTTTGGAATTAAGTTCCGACAGTTCTGTTAGCTCCGGAATACCAAACAAAGTCAATATTGATCTTAAGTTTGTATTTTGGAGGTTTTGTTTGCAAATTGTGAGAAATTGTGGATTTTAGTTAAGTTTAAGGCCTAAAGTGGAGCTTGAGTGGTAATTCAATGTACGGAGTGTTGAATTTGAATTCTAATGCTTCCAAAAGCTTCAGAATGATGATTTTAGGCTAGGTGAGGTGTTGGTATAATTATTAGGCTAGTCTTTGTATTTTTGAGGTGTTGGTTGAGATGACACTTTTGGCTCCATTTGGTTCTAGGCGTTATTTGGAGTAAACAACCTTAGATTTTTGTTTCTTCAATTTCGTTGAGTATGGAATGTCATTTCCATGCTGTGTGCATATTTGGCTTTTCAAAATTAGATTCAGTATGATCCCCAAACCCTTGGTTGAGATCTGAAATATTACAGAAGGAAATCTGCAACTGGTGCAGTAATTCTTCAGCGCGATCACGGTCCCAGTGGCGCAAACGCGATGCACATTTTCTCTCATCTACTCAATCTCATCCCTATCGCATGATCGTGATGTATCCTAGTTAAATTCCTTCTTCTTGATTGTGGAACCCTTCACGCGATTGCGATGCCTAAAACAATTAGCATAAAATATACCGTTAGACACGTATTAATATATAGAATTCAATGGAGAAAGTTTCAGATCATTTAGAGCACGTTTGATAACAGTTGGAGTACGATTTATGGATTTGCAGTGCTTTGTCATCGGACAATAAGCAGGCTCTGTAGGGCTATCTCTGGGTTTATACTTTTAATAATTATACTAAATAGTATCCTTGAGTTGGGTAGCTAGGTTTTATAGCACCCCAGTACCGTTCTTTTGTCCATTCTATGTTGATAATGATATGTTGGCACTCGAGTGATATGGGGCTCGAGACTAAGTGATTGATTGTAGATACCCGTGTAGGGTATAGGATGTGGATATTTCATGATTATATGTAATTTATATGTGTTGTTGACATGCTGTACATTCATGAAATGAGAGGCCGAGCCTAAGGCTCCGATGAGAGTGTATTGGGGCTAGGCTAGTATCACCACTTTATTTTGAGCTATGGAGGCTGAAGAAAGATTTTTATAATGATAATGAATAACAATAGGAATTGAGAAATCAGAATATGTAATGGTAATATAAGTAATTGGCTTTTCACAGATTTATACTCAACATAGAGTCGAGCACCCGGTAACACTTTTTTACTTGATTTAGCCCAGGCTTTCCCTCCTTGCATCGGGAAAATATCATTTGACTAATTAATGCTGGCACTTAAGTCCAACCCAGAATTGGCAGTGAGTACAGCGTTGGAACTTGAGTCCGTCATCGTACAGCAGTGAGTACAGCTTTTAACACTATTGCAGTACTGGTTATGGATATATGGTGATACCTGATTTATTGATGGTTATGTTGAGATATGATGATATACAGGATTGTACGCCTTGATTTGTCGAGCTGGGCTTGACGTTATGATTGTTGTTTGGCTAGATATGCCAGACTATTTGATATGATGCACTAGATGACAAACTATTGAGATCTTTGAGGCTTTGTGATTTGGGATGTGAGGATATAATGACGTTAGATTTGTACGTGGTGATGCACCCCCATAGACCTGCCTCCAGGCTTGCACGCGACACGAAGGAGGGGTGTGAAGTATGGGGGATAACATACACCGAGAACTTTTAGGGTAGCCTTCCATGGGTTTTGCCTGCTGGACATACGGGTACCGGAGGAGATGCGTACACATGAGGGTTACTTCATGCATTGTGTTTTATTTGTGCACTTGTTTTCTTCAGTGTACCCTGGCTGAGATGTATGTCTTGTGGTAAGCGTGTTTGTTTTGGTGTACGCTGCACTTCTTTTTGGGGGACTTGTCAGCATTTAATTGTTTTACTTTATATTCGTATCACTGTATAGTTGTCCTTATTGGCTACTTGTTGTTTCATGTTGTGTGGGACTAGTGCTTTAAACTCTTATTCGTCTATTTATCCTTTCAGTTGAGGTTACTGGTATACCGACCATGTTCTACTCCTATCTTCCTTGATTCACATTATTTGTCTGCAAGGATGCCCGGTATGTTTCCTTCTATGATCTTGTTAAAGTGATTAGCTAGCACTATCAGCCTATGTGACACTTGTTTTGTACTTGAGGTCCTAGTTTTCCAGTATTGTACTATTTGCTCTTGTGACCCTTCTTCTCATACTCTGTTATTTACTACTTTTATTATTGTTATACGCTCGGTGGGCCGTCGAAGCCTATTGGGTATGGGTTTCTTTGGTGAGTTGTACTCATTACTACACTTGCACTTGTACATATCTGAGTACAGGTTCCCATTCGTGATACACTGACCGTTTTTCGTTAGGATTCCATTCAAATCGGAGATTCAAGGTAAGCTTGGCATCCAACTTGATCCTTCTTCTCTTCAGACTTATGTTTTATTGATCTCCATTGTATATCAGAGACATTTTGATACTATATTTATTTTAGTTTTATCATTTTGTACTTAGTGGTTCGTTTGACACTGATACAGGATTTAGGGTGGTTATTCCAGTCTTATATAATTTCGCAAAAATTATTTTTTTTGTGACTTTTGATATTCCATCACATTTAATATAGTAGTCCTCTGCTTCGGTTTGGACTACCGGGTTTGGTTATCCTATTGGTGGTATAATAGGTGCCATCATGATCAACAAAATCGAGCCGTGACAATTTGGTATCAGAACCTCACATCCCAATTTTAGAACTACAATGAATCATAAATGGCACCTTGTGCCCCTCAATAGTGTTATCCCACCTGAATCTAGCACCTTATATCAGTGTTATCCCGCTGGCACATAGTGCCTCATATCAGTGTTATCCCGTTGGCACATAATGCCTCATATCAGTGTTATCCCGCCAGCACATAGTGCCTCATATCAATCATATTATATCGGTAATATCCGCTAGCAGTACTCGGCAAGTCAAGGCGTTCAACACCAATGTATATGGTAGTATCACCTATGGTTCTAAATAATCAATACCATTATGTTTCCATAACTGTTAGTACCACATGTGTTAAAAAGTTGTACTCACTGTCATATGACGATGGTCTGAAGTCCCAGTGCTGTACTTACTGTAGAACAGAGTCGGTCTCAATCCCACCATTTATCAGTAAAAATATTTATATATTTCACGGTGCTAAAGGTGAAGCCTAGACTAAAACAAGTAAAATAGTATTACCGGGTACTCGATACAGTGTCGAGACTATACAAGTAAAAGATAATTACTTATATTATTATTATTAAAGTGTTCTCATTTATTTATTTATACTGCTATGAAACTTTTATCATCAATTCATCCCCGCTAGCCATCATGGCTCATAAATAAGAAGGTGATACTACCCAGCCTCAATGCACTCTTATCGGAGCCTTAGGCTCGACCTCTCGTGTCAGGAATGCACAAAATATCAACAACACATATAAATATATATTAACATATAAGCATGAAGTATCCACTGCTTATGCCTTGCACAAGTATCTCTAATCAAATGTTAAGTCTCGACCCAAAATATCAATATAAACATAGAAAGGATGAAAGAATGGTATGAGGGTACTAAACAACCTAGCTAATCAACCCAAGGATGCTATTTAGTATTATTATTAAAGCTATAAGTCCAGAGATAGCCCCACGGAGCCTACTTATCATCCGACGATAAAGCGTTGCAAAAATCATGAATCTTACTCCAACTGTTGTCAAATGGTCTCGGAATGATCTAAAACTTACTCTAATGAATTTTATATGTTAATACGAGTCTAACAATGTATTTTATATTAAATTTCAAACTGAACCAAAAATGGGACCCTAGACGGGCATAAAACAGGCTTATGGGGCCCACTTACCAAAACTAAGAATAAATTTCACTACGGTGTTCCCAACGTTACAAGGAACCCATGCTCAAAATTTGAGCACAATTTGAGTGCAGGAAGGGCTTCAAAACATCCCGAAAAGAATGGATCCTAACGGGGTCAAATTCAATTTTTATGGATTTAACATTGGAGTTTCGGTGTATAACTTCTACTAGGAACAATATATACTCAACTAATGAATAATTGAATGAAAATATATTAGGAGATGATTTTATCACTTTCAAGGCTTGGAGCCATTGATGGTGGAAACCAAGAAATTCAAGAGAAGAAAACTTACTCAAAAACCTGGAAGAATCGATGAACAATGATTCTGAATCTTTATCTTCTTTGAAATTCTATTTGGGAGATAGTTTCCGCTCTAAAAATGATTGGGATGGAGTATTATGGCTGAAATAAGAAGTTGGGGCATTCTATAAATTATATACTACCATCCTATTGGATAGGCTAGGGATGAAGAAAGTCCCTGGGCCCCTTCTAAAATTTCCGGAAAAAAAAACTAAGTATTAAGTAAGAGGTCAGGTCAGCCCCGATCTTAGATGAGCCCACCGATCTAAGGTCAATTTAAGGTCAATCTTGACTTTGTTTACTATTCCGGAGCTAACGAAACTATTAAAATTTAATTCGAGAACTTCTTGAAGGGAAGTTAATTTTGGTCAACTAGTACTTAATTTTAGGCTCTAAAAAGGTAATTTGAGATATTTTTCAACCAAGACGCCATGGATCCAAACTGTCGGTCCTAACAAGTCACAAATGACTTGAGGAAACTACTAAAATGCGCTAGAATGTAAAATGTAACATATTTATCATAAATAACCATGAGGGTCATTATAGAACCACTACTTAATGAAAGGATAAAATTGAATTAATGTTAGTACAACTGTGCCTCCAAAATAAAATGGAGGTCAATAAAACATAAGCATGAAGAGAAGTAGGAACAAGCTGGATGCCAAACTCACCCTGAATCTCTAATGTGAATAAAATCCAAATGAACAACTATCTGTATATCATGAACGGGAACCTTTACTCGGATTTGTAAATATGCAAGTGTAGTATGAGTACAAGTTGCAAAAGCAACCCGTACCTAGTAGGCTTCAAGGGCCCACTGAGAAAATAGTAATAATAAAAGCAATAACTAAAAGAGTACAAGAAAAAGGTTACAGAACCAAATAGTATAATACGGAAAAACTAGCAACTCAAATACGAATCAAGTGTCACATAGACTGATATCGCTACTTAATCACATAACAGGATCTCAGGCAATGTAAGAAAACGTACCCAAAATGCTTGCAACAACATATGTGAAATATAACTCAATAAATGAGAATAAAAAAAGATAGGAATAAAGCATGGTCGGTATACCCGTAACCTCAGGTTAAAGGATACATAACTAAATAAGAGTGTAATGCACTAATTCTACATAATATGAAAAAACAAGTACAAATAAGGAAAACTAAGAAGTAATACATATAATAATATAAAGTAGCTAAACACTGACAAGTCCCCCATAAGAAAGTGCCGTGTACACATATACACGCTCACCCATAGGCCCCTCAATCCTACCTATGAGCACACTATAGAAAACAAGTGCGGAAAACTAACATATACATGATCATTAGTAGAACCTCACATCCGAATTTTAGAATCACAACGAATCACAACTGGTACCTTATGTCCGACATCAATCATATCCATTAGCATCTTGTGCCTCATATTAATAATATCATGCTAGCACCTTGTGCCTCAAATCAATAATATCCTTTCGGTACCTTATGCCTTGAATTATTCATATTCGCTAGCCGTACTCGGTAGGTCAAGGCATACAACACCAATATATCATAGAGTATCACCACAAATCCTTAGTAAATCATGTTTCCACAACCAGTAGTACCACATGTGTCAAAAAGTTGTACTCACTATCGTACGGTGACGGTCTCAAGTCCCAGTGATGTACTCACTGCTAAACAAAGTTGGTCTCAAGTCCAAGAATTTATTAGTAAAAAAATACTTTTCCCGGTGCTAGGAGGTGAAGCCTGGACTAAATAAGTAAAAATAGTGTTACCAGGTGCTCGATACAATGTCGAGGCTAAAACAGTAAAAAATATTTTCGTATATTATTATTAATATGACATTTCAATTTATTTTAGTATATCGCTATGAAACTCTATCATCAAATCGTCTACTATCCAACATGGCATCATAAATCAGGTGGTGATACTACCCAGCCTCAATGCACTCTCATCGAAACCATAGGCCTGGCCTCTCATGTCATGAATGCACCGCATATCGACAACATGTATATATATCACATATAATCATAAAATGTCCACATCTTATGCCCTGCATAGGTATCTCTAATCAAATGCAGTCTCGGGACCCATATCACTAGGGTGCCATAATATCAATATCAATAAGGAACAGATGAAAGAACGATACAAAGTTACAATACAACCTAGATACCCAACCAACGGATGCTTTAGTACGTTTATTAAAGCTATAAACCCAGAGATAGCCCCACGGAGCCGACCTATCATTCGACGACAAAGCTCTACAATATCACGAATCGTAATCCGACTGAAAACAAATGTGCTCCAAATGATCTAAAACTTACACCAATAAATTCTATATATTAATATAAGTCTAATGATATAATATATACTAAATTCCGGACTGGGCCTAAAATCATGTAAAACGGGCTTGAGGGGCTCGCTCTCCGGAATGAAAAAACAAACTTTACTAAGGGGCTCCCAACATCATTAGGAACCTGTCCTCCAAAATTGAGCACAATTCTAGTGCGGGAAGAGTTTCAAATCAACCTGAATAGATTTGACCCTAAAGGGGTAAAAGATTCAACCTTTACGGATTTAACATTGGAATTCCGTTGTATAATTGATACTAGAAGCAATGTGTATTCAAATAACAAAGAATTACTCAAAAATAAATGTATTATGGGATGATTTCATCAATTTCAACTTTTGGTCCCCTTAGGGGAAACTAAGAATTTTAGGAAGAAAAAGGGAGAAGACTTACCAATCTGGTAAGAAAATCGAAGGATGATATTGAGAGGATTTTTACTAGCCTTGGAATGGTGTTTGGGAGAAGTTTTTTTCTCAAAAAGGATTAGTAATGAAGTAGATTTGTGGAAATAATAAATTGGGGTTGTGGAGGGATTTATATACTATTTTTCAGCAATTTTAGGGGATCACGACATGATCCTATCATGATGGAGTCCCCATCACATCATAATCCCTATCATGATAGATTCCAAGTGAAACAGTATCCCATCATGATAGGCATCACGACGTGATGCTTATCGTGATGGCCCTTCTGTTGTACATTTTTCAATTTCAAGCAGGCTTTCGAAATTGAAACAGAGTCAAATTTTGACGAACCATGTGTGGTTTTTGACTAGAAAACATATTATGGACTCAAAGGAATCAAAGAAATTGACATTGGAGGTTGCTTGAGAAAAATGACCCCTTAACCAATCTTTAACCAAACTTTGAAATTTTCTAGCTTTTCGCAAAATGACTCAAATCAAGCATGAATACCTTGGGAAGTGTACCACCTGCATTCTGCATTCTAGAGCTGATGGAAGTTTCATAATTCCAATCCATTAATTTGAAAACCAAAACACCACCCAAGCTCCATTTTTGGCTATAAACTTAACTAAAATCCATAATTTGGTAAAACGTGCAAAGGAATACTCCGAAGAACAAACTTAAGGTCAATCTTGACTTTGTTTGGCATTTTAAAGCTAACAAAACTTTCAAAATTTAATTCCAAGCTCGTCTCAAAGGAACATTGACTTTAGTCAATGAGTACTTAGTTTTATGCTCTAAAATATACAATTTGAGATATTTCTCAACCGAGTTTCCAAGGATCTAAAATATGGTCCTATCAAGTTATAAATGACTTATGGAAACTACTGAAGTGATCTAGAATGCAAGACATTGCATGTTTATTATAAATGACCATGAGGGTCATTACAGATGTAGACGGATCAGGTCCAACAAAATATTTTTGTTATGAGTCTATTGTGTATGTGGTACATGAGGAGGTCATTCGAATGTTGAAAATAATTCGGTAAGTTCTTGTGTTATTATTTTTTCTAACTTAGGGTACTCTTTCCTTCTAGACTTTAGAAGAAAAAAGTTTCTTTAGTGGTTGCTATTGTAATAGACCTCGACATTTTTCATGATTCTTATTATTTATCTGTGTTTAGAGCATTTATACAACTACCCTAAGTTGTTTATAACTTGTTGGGATCGATAGATTGAGTCCCTGGTAGTTTTATAGCTTGATTCCTTTATATTTAGGACTTTTTCAGGGTGTGCTCGACTTATATGAGCCTGAATCGTCTTTTCGTCAGTTTCATTGAGTATTGAATATGGATCACATAAATATTTCATATACTGATTGTTTAAATTGTATGTTTTCTTTTCATGCCTATTTTAGATCATTTTGGAATCTAAGTACCAACACATAGCGTGACTTCTCTAAAGTAACACGATCGCTCCAAATCAATACTTCCCCTTCAGCATGATCGATCTAAGGCTAAGCGATCACATACCTCAATCATGCTTGTGCCTATATAAGGCAAGTTCTAGCAATTTTCTTTAGTTTTCCTCTAAAATTCCACAAAATCTCTTGTATTTCATAGCCTAATTAGTGTATTTGGGAGTTGTTTTTTGTTTCTCATCCATAGAATCGCGTGGTGATGTTTGTAATATTATTTTTACTGGGTAGCTCTTTATTTTATTTATTACATTATGTTTATGGTCTTATATCTTCAATTCCTACCATTATTTTGAGCCCTATTTTATACCATATGATGTATGAGCTATGCTCTGTGCATTGGTATAAGTATTTCCTTTTTCAAAGCCATTATGTTTTACAGACTCATTTTTGGTTTGGATTTTTATTCTACTATTTATATAGCAATATAGGTCTTGTTTTACTCATCTAGACACCTATGTTATGTTTTTGCTATTCCCTTGAGATTCTAAGCACCGTATGTGATTTTTAGATATTTAGGCATGCTTATCGAGGACATCACTGTAATCTAGGTAGGATACAATCTACATTCTTTAGAGTAGTATTAGTGAAGTTTATGCATGGTAAAGTGCCAACTCAGGGCTGAGACTACTATTCAAGCTTTGCTATGGTTATTCTTTCTACTTATGGCCTATCTACATAGCTTGTAGCTTAATTAATGACTTAGTTGCGTGTTATAATCTGAATAACCTTTAGTGTGTATTGTTATACACTAATTCTAGAACATGGGGAGAGGATTATACTAGCGATTAGAGCTTAGTAGCTATCCGCTAATTTAGGTTGGTGCTTTATAGCCAATTTAGGTAGGTGATTACTCTATGTGCTACCTCAGATGTTGTGTATGATTAGTGAGTGTGTGTCCTTTGGCCATAGCTAGATGAATGTGGCTTTACTGGGTAGTTAGTAGCCCTATGTGATGACATTACTATGGTGGATATTTAGCATCCCTATGCAACCCTAGCCCAATGTGATCATGGGAGTGAGTTGTATTTGACTGAGCTATGATATCTCCATGTTTTTCATTGTTTCGGTGTGTACATGGACTTTAACGGTCCCTCTAGGTAGTTGTGGCATCCTTTACATGACTACTAGAGGCTCGGGACCATTTTTGAGCTATGGAGGATATACCTCATGACTAGGGCTTGGTAACCATCCTATAGATTCCAGCTAGTAGCCTTAGACTAGTTTAGCCTCTTGATTGGTTTTGTGTGGCGAGAATGCATTAGAAGTTTTAAAAGGTAACTTGATTTTGATAGAATAATGATTGGAAACTATTTTCTCATATATATTTATGCTTTCCACGACTATACTCATGAGTAGTATGGTGCTATTTTCTCACACTAGTTAAGGCTATTTTCTCAAATCATTGTGATATATGGACATTGCCTACATGACATCAGTTGGGTTTTACTGAGATTTTGATTTTTACTGATATGGATGAACTTGAGTTTCCACTAAGATATGATATGCAGGCTAAGATCAAGTTTGACATTCCTACCCCATGACAATACTATTGGGGGTTTGATACGATTTTTTTTTCATATTAGTTTGATTCCATCCATGGGCCCTGCCGATCTGGGTCTCTATGTATAAGGCATGAGCCGGAGCCTAGGGTAGGTTTATACGAGGGAGTAATTGTATATGGTTCTAGTACTCCATGGGTCCCTCTTGATTCGGGAATATCCAAGAGATGGAGCATGCAGATACTTATTTACTTTTTTAGCACCCCTTTACATCACATACTTCGTGCCTAGTTGCACCCATCGAGATTTATGAAGGAAGTTCTGTTGGGTTATTTATATGCCTATACGATAGCTACTAGCTAGGATTGTTTTCTTCTCTTTAGTGATGTTGATTATTTTCCTCTTCGTAGTTATTATTGCTTTTAGTGGTTACATTTTTTGTGTTATTCTTTCTCTATTTGGTCCATACTTTTTCCGGTCATGTTGGAGCTCCTAGTATGTATCACATTTGGTCATGATCTTCTTCTGACCCGATTCTATGTGTTATACTTTGCTAGTTCATTTCCCTCATACTTGTAAGCTTTTACTGCACATACTTGTAGTTGACCCTTCACTGCACACACTAGCTATGGCTGTAGTTTCCCTTCTTATTGTTCATTGTATACCAGTGCCCTAGTTATTTTTAGTTGCCCTTTACCTTACTTCTGACGATCGGCCTATGATAATACTAGGTACCCGTTGTTTTTGGTACTCATGCTACACTTATGCATCCTATGCCTGATGCAGGTATAATCCTGAGTCATCAGTACGGCACAATCGTGCAGACTAGATTGGTGTTGGATAGGAAGTATTGTGAGCAGTTGGTGTCTATGATGGTCGGTCTTCCTTCTATTTCTATAGTTGTTCTACCTGGAGTCTTGATAGCTATTTGTAGTTTTTTCCCAGATGTGGGTTTCATTTGTACCTTTTCTATATATAGATGCACTACAGCCACAATACTAGGTATCGAGGAGTCATGTTCAGTTGTGGATTTTATATTCTACTTCTGTTTCATCTCATTATTTTCTTTTGGGATCTTAGAGTTTACCCTCCTCTACTTGCTCTGGGCCGGAGTTAGGCTTGTCTATAAGTAAGGCGTAGAAGGCATCACAATTCATTTTCTGGGTCATGGCTTATAGAGAGAAAGATACATCTACGTATTAAATAAAAGACTCCTACCTCAATCACCATCGCACTAACATGATCTATTCAGCGCAAAAGTAAACTACGGGTACAACAAAGTACGACACTAAATGAAACTACTCTAATCACCAATGTAAAAAACAGCTCTAACTATACCTACATAGACCTTATAATCGTAGAAAGTATAAACAAAACAAATCAAACCCATCTGGTCCCTATAAGCACAGTGGATAGAAACAACACAGAGTGATTTTATGATATGCTATGGGATACGAATGTCATTCTTAGTAGCACTACATAATCCTCCTCCTATTCTGACCAATTACGAAGGCAGTACATGAGGGACTCCAACCATAACCTCACTTCTTTTGTATACTCCTCCTACAACATTTATTACCCAGATTGAGGGACTTATTACGGACTCAAACTGTAGGGTCTTCTTGGACTTGAACCGGGACTAAAAAAAATCAACTGTCTGCATAAGATTCCTATAATCGAACCAAGTTATCGTTTGAAATATCCTTTTCTGATGTCTATACTCAAATTAATACTAAATTATGTGAAAATCCATGTCAAGTTCCTGGACTCGAACTAGGAACAAATCGCGTGAAATATTAGTATTTTGGAGCTCAGACTCATACTGGCTAAAATATACAAAAATCTCAATATTAATTTCCCTAACTCAAATTGGTAATAAAACATGTAGATTTTACTCTTATGAATCCAAATCCAATAAAAAAACTTAAATCTCTAGTCTTATGCCAAAAGAGTTTTAAATGCCCAAGTGTCCAAGGTTCATGAATATGGAGTCCAAGAATCTAAGAAAAAGTAATAATAATAGGTCGATTAGTTTCCCATACCTCTCGCATGCACTAATATAAATCTGAAATAGGAAA
This sequence comes from Withania somnifera, assembly GCA_039654485.1. Lineage (NCBI taxonomy): Eukaryota > Viridiplantae > Streptophyta > Magnoliopsida > Solanales > Solanaceae > Withania > Withania somnifera. Next base: position 14,086 of record JBDJHY010977492.1, read on the forward strand.
CATAATCCAAAGAAACCAATTCTAACTGAAGGTACAAACATGCCTTAAGTTCACAAAGCCTACTATCAGACAAGTTACTTTCCGCTATGTTAAGGCCAACTTAGTAGATCATAAAGCTACCATGCACCCTCAAATTTTCCTAAAAGAGAATCAACTGGCTAATCTAGGGATAATTCAGGATCCTACCGTAAAAGGGTATCCCAGTGCAATAAGCATTCCGCTATACACAAGGTCCGAAAAGGGCTTGACCACAAGGGGCTATTTGTTCGAAGCCTTACCTTGCATTTTTTCAAAAGACTATTTCCATGGATTGAACCAATGACCCCTTGGTCAAAATCAAGCATTGAAAAGTAAATGAAATCAACTAAATAAAAGATAACCAAACCTAAAAATCCCACCCATAACTGAAAAATCCCTTTACATATAACTTATATAAGCCAAGTATAATGGAAAGCAAGTGGTTACCTAACAAGAGTATGAAAACCACGTCAAGATGACTGAGTTAGAGTCAATCATCTCAAACAAACCTATGAATCATGCCTCACTATAAAAATAAGGTTATACTCATCAACATGTTCAAAACAAGACCAATACTGAAAAATAAAAATTTAAGCCAAAATTAGCGTCAATAATGGGTCTGTAGGCCCCACTAACAGAATTCAAAAACACAAACCACTACACGGTTCCTCACAATACCAAGACTACATACATGGAAAATGATAACAAGGAAGGAATATAACTCTCAAGCTCTAACTTAAACTTACCCATTAATTCCAAAGCTCATGAGCACAATAATGGTGAAGAAAAAAACAAGAATGAACTTAAATTTGGGAAGATGACCCTTTTGATACACTCAACAATCATCACACTTATGGAAAACATTCCACTGATATGACACCATAGGGGGAAAAGGGATGTACGGTAGAGACCACCTAAGTCACCCACCTCTGCAAGGGCTGATAAGGGTCTGTAGAGGTAGCTCCATCAGGGTGGAAAAGCCCATATGTCTGAAACCTTATTTACTTAGCCCTCATTATAGGGGACACCAATCCTCTATATGAGCAACGTTGTATGTGCAAGCCAAGATCTACATGAGTGGTTGCACGACAATTAGTGCATAACAACCCCCAGATTGAACACACTCTCAAAACACACATGGATCCCAATAAATACAAAATAGATATGCTGCCTACCAGAAATAAAATTTAAAACTCAATTGAATTGGTGAATAACAATCAAAAGTCACTTTGTTAAAATGCTAACTAAAGTCAACAATTCCCATATTTAACTAAAAGCTAATCAGGGACCCCAAAATGATACTGTTCACCTAGAGAACTAAACAAAAGGTTCTACTAACCTAAATTCAATGTTTAAGAGCTTATGCAATCATTGAAATTTGAATTTGACTCTCTGCTCTCCAAAATTTTACCAAAGTTAATTTTTTAGCTCAAAGTCAGTTGTTATATCATCTCATGGCCTAAAACTCAACCAAAAGCCCCGAGACTTGGACCAATATTCCTACCTAGACCAAAATCCATATTTTTCAGCTGACAAAAATGCAGAAGTTTGATTTTGAGCGCATCTTCAGTGACTTCTCGAGAATCAAAGTACAAGTCCCAACAAGTCATAAATGATTCGAGGAAGGTACAAGAAATCCCTAAAACATAAAAACTCATGAAAAAAGACAAAAATGACCTGGAGGGTCATCAACAAATTCACTACTAAAAAAAGGACATTCAATCATGAATGTCAAGAGATAGGAAGTACCTGAAGGATCAAATATGTGAGGGAACTTGGCCTGCATGTCCATACTACATCTCCTAGGTAGCCTCCTCGATAGGAATGCAACCTCATTGAACCTTCACCATTGGAATCTCCCTTAATATTAACCTCCTGACATCTCTATCCAGATGTTAGAATAGCTAGTACCTCCTCTATGAGTGCTGAATTGTTATCAAGCTGAACTTAATCCCACCACACCATATAGAATATAGCATCATAGCATAGATACATGAAAAACTAGAAAATGTTAGAGGCAAAGCTAACTCATATGCTATATATACCACTCAATGAAGAATCTCAAATTGTTTGGTATACTCGGGGTAGATATTTCTTCTCTTGTTGAACCTTATCATTCCCTTCAAGGTGGCATTCATAGAAACACTCACTTACTAATTTCAAACTCCAAGGATCGAATCCTATGGTCTGAATTAAACTTCTTTATGCTCCTTACTACTCGTAACTAATCAAGAATCAGTGAAAATATAACCAATGAATCACACAATACATTAGTACTATATGGCTTAGGCTTAAAGGCATCAAACCACCCGTACAGACTTACACCGTCTATTAATGAAACGCCTAATATTTGAATATTGAATGGTTTTTTTATTATATACAAAATCTTCCAAGGCTATGAATTGGTCCGACTAACTTCCAATATCAAGAACACAAGACTATAATATGTCCTCTTGAACCTAAATAGCCCTCTCCAATTGGCCATTAGCCTGAGGGTGAAATTTTTTGTTGAGATCCACTTGAGTACCCATATCCCTCTAAAAGGCCATCAATAAATCTTAATAACTGAAGACCATGGTCGAATATGATAGAAATCAGCACTCCATGAAAAAAAACTACCTTACAAAGCTAAATTTGGGTCAAGCTATCTACATTGTAGGCAAACTAAATAGACAAAAAAATGAGAATACCTAGTCAACCGATCAACGATGGAAAAAATAGAATCAAAACCTTGAAAATTAGGAGGTAACCCAGCTATGAAGTCTATAGTAAACTATACCTATTCCCATTTAGGAATAGGTAGTATATTCATTAACCACCAAGCCTCATGTTCTTAAACTACACCTTCTAACAGTTCAAGAACAAAGACGTGAAGTCTGCTATATCCCACTTCATGCCATACCACCAGTAATATTGTCTCAAATCCTTGTATATCTCATCTACATCTGGGAGAATAAACTATTTGAAATAATAGGCATCTCATAATGTCAATGAAATCTCATCACTAACTCTTAAAACATAAATACATCCCTCAAATCTCAAAACATCTTTCATATCTAGGGTGGCTATACTGGACTCTCCTTTCAACACCTTATCTTCAATTTTACACTGATTATTTTCATTAAATTACCATTGTCAAATATTCTCTATCAAAGAAGAACGGGCGTCATCATAAACAAGAATACTCATGGTGTCCAACATATAAAGTTGAATCAACCTATTCGATAATTACTAGATTTCCAAGGCCCATAGTTTCTTTGTAATTGAAAAAAAAATCCAAAGTCCTCATACTCACCACTTTAGGCTTAAGGCATCCAGAACCACATTATCCTTTTCCTAATAGTAATAACATATAGTCCTTTAATAACTATAACCCCCTGTGCAACTTTGAATTAAACTCCCTGTTGATAATAAAGTACTAAAGGCTATGATGATTAGTGAATATTTCACATTGCACGTATACAAATAATGCCTCAAAATATTAAGTGCAAAAACTACAACCATCAACTCCATGTCATTGGTAGGGTAGTTCAACTCTTGTACCTTACGTTATCACTCAATCTTACTAGATCATAACATAACCTAAATCAATACCGAAAGAATCTTAATAATCTTATAAACTCTAACACTTAATTGGAAGATTCGGAATCAGAGCTGAAGATAATAAGACTTTGAGCTTTAGAAAGCTCATCTCACACTTGGCAGACCACTATTGTAGAACATCCTTCCTAGTCAAACGTGTTGCGATATAAGAGAAACCCTTAACAACGCATCTATTGTACCCTTCAAACCCAATGAAATTACAAAACTTTATAGGAAAATTGGGTCTGGTCCAACCACAAACTGCCTCAATCTTCACCAAATATACTAGAATTACATCCTTGGATACATGTGCCCCAATAATGTTATAGATTCAAGCCAGAACTTGCACTTTGAGAATTTGACCTAAAGACGTTAATCTCTAGAAGTTTGGTGCATAGTCCTCAAATATTACTCATACTCCTACCTACTATGTAAGAAGACAAGGATGTCATTAATGAATATTATGACAAAAGAATCCAAATAAAGCTTAATACCTGATCATCAAGGCCATGAGTATTGTAGGGGGGATCTAGTCAACCCAAAAGATATCATAAGGAACTTATTATGGCCTTAGTGTATCTTTAAGGCTATCTTTGGGATGTCAGCCTCCCTAATCCTAAACTGGCGATAGCCAGATCTTATGTATTTCTTAGAAAATTCAGTTGCACCTTGAAGTTGGTCAAATAGACCACCAATATGAGACATCGCATACGTACTCTTTATGGTCACCTTAATCAGTTGTTGATATCAATACACATACAAATGGATCCATCCTTCTTACTCAAAAATAGAATAAGAGCACCACAATATGAAACACTCAACCTAATAACACCATTACCTAAAAGGTCCTACAGATGAACCCTAAGCTCCCCAAGCTTGGGAGGGGCTATAAGATAAAGGGGAATAGAAATATGCCTAGTTTTAGACTCAGGGAGAGAGGTCAGGCAAGTAAGTTAGGGATACATTGGCAAACTCATGGACCATAGGAACCAAATAAAACAAAGGGCATTGGCACTAGAATTTCCAACATAAGCAAGATAGGAAAGACATCCCTTCCACACTAACTTTTGAGCCTGAAAGCAGGAAATAATCTCAGTTAGCATGTGACTAGAAAAATCCTTCCACAAAATAGGAGATACACACGATTTATGTGATGGTATTAGCGTAGAAATATAAAATAACATGATGAGGTGGTAACCAGTTCATGTAAAAAATACTATCAAAATCAACTTTGTAAGCCATAATAAGATCATCACAAGTATTATACTCTTGAATGTTCACCACTTGATCTATAAACCCGATCCACTATAAAATAATCACATGTGAAAGAAGTATCTACACATATAAACACAAAAAAAGTCTCACTACATGACCCCAATCAAGAATCAAAGAGTGCAGATGCATATAAATAGGTAGAGCTAGGATCAAACAAAATAGAAGTTGTATGATTATAAAAAAAATTATACATGTGATCATAGAATCTAACGCTTCTACCTCCGACCTACTAGGGAAGGCATATAACTAATAGCCTTCCACCAGACTAAACACCATAATAACCACATTTCCTACCCAACTGAGCACCTCTACTACCCTGAGTACCACCTTTAACTAATGGTGTTGCCTCCATAAAAGGATGAGCTACCTAATTTGAAGGCGGAATCAGACCACATCAGCGACACTCTTTAAAAAAAATAGTCAATCTCCCTACATTCATAACAACACTTGGGAACTCTATCCTAATGAGACAGCAGTTAACCCAAAATTTCTACCACAACCTTATGACCTAGAATAAAAACCCTGTGATGACTACTAAAAGCTCTTACTACTATGACCCATCTAACCTTATAGAAATTCTAAACTGATGCTTGTGTAGGCTTACTAGGATAACTATAATGTTTTTGTTGCTAACCTTTTCCTAAGTCACACCTTTCTTTGGAATGAGAACCACTAAAACTACCCTGGTAGTGAGGAATCTAACTACTGACCTCATGGTCCTTGCTAATGTAAATCCTCAATAGTATGGGCACGATATGCAATATAAAAAAATATAAAAAAAAGAACACCATCAAAGACTATCTTCTTAGTAGCAAGGTAAAGCTGAAACCTCAATCCCCTAACAAATTGATTCACCCGCTCTTACTCTGTAGGCATAATCATAGTGTTATATATAGACAACTTATTGAATCTAGCCTCATACTTTGGTACTATCATAAAACCCTAGAAGAGATCCATAATATTATCGCTCAGTTGATTTTGTATTCTACACTACACATTTCGCTAAGAAAGCCTCAAAGAACTATTCCCAAGTCATAAGAGGAGACTCAATTGGTCTGTATTCCATATAAGCTCTCTACCACTGCTTCAGCAGCCTATCCAGCAGAAACATGGTATAATCTACTCCATAGGACTCTACCAACCTGAGCTTTTGTAAGCTCTCATGGAAATTGATAATAAAATATTTTTCATCCTCTCCTAGAGCACTAATGAACCTCAGCGAACAAAATTTGATAACTGACCCAGCATCTTATGCTCCTCAAAAGTTATAGCTTGTTGAGATTCCATCATCTGAGTGGTAACTGGTACTGGTAGAATATTTATAGAGGGAGCCATGGAAGGTTGTACTTCTAAACTCTAACAAACTTTGGATGATCCCTAAGCTGATATCTGGTCCCCATCCATCATCTAACCCCTTAATATGCCCAACAACTAAACCGATATACCAGAGAGAATTGGGTAGGCACCAAATTGGCTACTGGGTTTGTAAATCTTTTGGCATTGAGTCTAGATCAATGTCGGCTCTAGCCCAAAATATATCTCTCTAACTAGTGCAAAAAATTGTACTGAACCTCGACCTCAGGGTTAACCTATACCTCAGTCATAGATGGAGCCCTAACTAAGGTTGTGAAAAACTCTCCCTTGGTTGTTGAATTCCTCTTCCTAACCATCTATTGAAGACTGAAACAAATTATATTTCCAAGAGATTGGCAGGAATAAAAACACCGATAAGAAACCGAAAGGTGAAACTTTCCTAACAATGCTTCTTGGCCTATCGAAGATAGGAAATGGACATAACTGAACCAATTCACGGACTCGATCATACCTTTTCCCTTTCACCAATAATATTGGTTAACTAGAATCTGATACAAATCTGTCACGTCCTAAAATATAAGTTTATAATAGAACCTAACATAACCCTTCTATGCATAAGCAACCTCTTAGCCCATAACAACAAGTAACTGGTTAATAAGACGAATCGAGCCAACTAGAGTCAAAAATACAAAAGGAGGATAGATACAATGCAAAACAAATATACAACACAACCCTCAAGACCTTGTATCAGCCAGTACAAGAGCTACTATAAACATTAGGAGTACTAAAACATAAAATATATGCACAAAATTGTCATTGAATATAACTAAGACTGGTCCAAAAGTAGAAGGAGATGCATCAACTCCAGTAGATAAGAGCCTTATCATGTATCTCTCATCCAAAAATCTATACACGTGGAAAATGTCAGCAACATGACTCATACTAAGGACTAAAAAAAAAATCAAAGTGTAGTATGAGAACTAAAAACAACGGGGTACCAAGTAGATATCATAGGCCAACTAGGCACACACATAAGATATAAATATAGTAAAATGTGAATCTAATCTATGATAAAGTAACAAGGTGGAAAGAATACCACAGGTCAAATCTAGATATATAGAGAGAAAGACACCACTAGCAAGAAAACATATATCCTACCTTAGTCACCATCGCAAAAACATTATCTATAGAGAGAAAACTAAACTATGAGTACAACATAAAAGTATGATAGTAGTGAATATATATAAATGAAATAGCTCTAACCATCAAAGTAAATAAAATCTATAACTATAGCTTAAATAGACCCCATAAGCCTCAGAGGTACAACCAAACAAAGAAAACCCAACCAGAAACCATAAGCACAATGGATATAAATAGCACAGAAGGATGTCGTGAGATACTATGGGATATGCATATCATGCTTAGTAGTGCCACATACTCCTCCTCCGGTACTCAAGGCTCATGAAGAGAGGATCGGGGAATGCAAGCCATGTGTCATACCTCCACCGTATAATCCTCTTATATCACCTGTGGACTTGATCATTAGGACCCATGGTGGACTCGAACCCTATGTCCATCTCAAACTCAAATCAAGAATAAAATAAGTCAAGTGTTTATAGTAGGTGCCCATACTCAAACCGTGACTAAATCACATGAAAAATCCATATCAGGTGTCCCGACTTGAGTTGATACTAAATCATGTGAAAAATCATTATCCAGTGCCCAGACTTATATTGAGGTCTAAATTAGTGAAGATGTTGATATCATGTGCATGGACTCAAACCAAAACTAAACATGTCCATTTTAGTTTTATGAAATCCAAATCCAAGAAAATAACCCTCCAATTTATGCTAAAATAGTATCTTAAATCCCTAGGTTTAAAAAGATTATGAATATGAAATCAAAAAATCAAGGGAAAGTAATATTAATAGGTCGATTAGTTTCCCAATACCTCACTCATGCACTAATATCAACGTGAAATAGGTAAGACAACCCAAGGCATTCAATTCTAACTAAATGCTCTAATAAGCCCTAAGTTCTCAAAATCTACCATAAGAGAAGTTACTACCAAACATTACGCCAAGGCTATTTAAGTACATCCTAAGGGAACTAAGCACCCTAAGTTATGCCAAACAAAAAAGCAAGTAGATAATTTAAGGATAAATCAGGATTTTACTCTAAGACTTACTAATTTGAGCATCAAAAAGTGAATAGGGTCATTATAAACTAAGAATAATATAACAAAAAAACCTAAAAGTCTCGCCCAAAATTCTCAAATCATAATATTTACAACTTATGGAAGCCAAGTCTAAGTTATAACCTACTTGGAAACAAAAACCACATTCCTAATCCCTACACCAAAGCCTGTTCTATCTGAGAAAAGTCAAAAATGCTTCTCCTCTATCAAATTAAGGTTCTACTCATCAACACAATAAAAATAATACCCAAATTGTAAAATAGATATTCATGCCAAAATTTATGTCAAGAATGGGATTATGGGCCTTACTAATCGAATTTGAAAGCATAAACCACAACAAGATTCTTACCGATACTAGGACTGGATGCTCAAAATATGAGTAGAGTTGGTATGCAAAACAAAGCCCAAAACAACCCAAGAAAAAAGGAATTCAAGATTTAAACTAGAGAAAATTTTTGGGATTTAGGTCAGAAAACTTATGAAATATGTCACGACCCGATATTACTGATCATGATAGCACCTACAATACCACCAGTAGGAAAATCAACCCTGTAGTCCAGAGCCGAAGAGGAGAACTACTATATCAATTGTGAAAATCAAAAGTATAATAATAATAAGATGAATGACTTGCGGAAGTTTAAGAATCAATAAATACCCCAAAACCTAGTATCAGCATCAAACGAACCACTAAGTACAGAAACAAGAAATCCAAAATATCTAATACAACTATGTCTCCGAAATACATGGAGATGCAATATAAATGCCCAAGTGAAGAGAAGCAGGTACAAGTCAGATGTCCAGATCACCCTGAAACTCTGAAGTAAAATGAAGTTTGCATGAACAGCTGTCAGTAATCATGATCAGGAACCTGTACTGGCATCTTCACATGTTCAAGAGTAGTATGAGTACAAGCTGTGGAAGCAACCCGTACCTAGTAGGATTTGAGATCCCACTGAGCACATAAAAATAATAAAAGCAGTAAATAATAAAATACAATAAATGGATCACAGAAGCAAGTACAACCAATGAAGTAGCACTCAAATAGGAATCAAATACAAGTAGACATATATCGCTAGCTAATCACATAACAAGATCTCATACAATGAAGGAAAACATACCTAGAATCCTTGAATAATATATGTGAATAATAATACAATAAAATAGAAGTCAAATGACGATTGGAATAGAACATGGACGGTATAACCGTAACCTTAAGTAAAATAGAGGGAATGAACAATAATCCAAGGCACCAACATCCCACATAAGATGAAGTATCAACTAACCAATAATAATAACTAACAATAATAATTGTAATAGGGTAATGCAAATAACCAATGTCAGGTCCCCCCAGAAGGAAGTTTAGTGTACACCAAAAGAAACACGCTCACCATAGGCCTTACATCTCAATTAGGCTACACTGAAGAAGCCAAGTGCAGAAAATAACACAATACATGAAGTAACAAGTCCTATATACGTATCTCCTCTAGTTGCGTGGAAGCTTGGAGGCACGTCTATGGGGGTGTGTAACCACGCACAATTCTAACATTAGAATAACATCACATCCCAAGTCCAAAAAAACATCAAGGGTCTCATGTTCGGTATCTCGTACCTCATATCAATAACATCATCAATTTCTGCAAGACAAGGAGTATAATACCTATAAATCATAGCATTACCTATATCCTTAATAGATTGGGTCTCGTGTATTAGAACCAATAATGAGATAGATATTAAAAGTTGTACTTACTGCAGTACGACAATGAACTCAAGTCCCAATGGTTGTACTCACTACCAATTCTGGGTCTGACTCAAGTGCCAGCATTAATTAGTCAAATGATATTTTGCGGTTCCAAGGTGTAAAGGTTGGGCTAAAATAAGTAAATATAGTAGTATTACCGAGTGCTCAATATCATGTCGAGTCTAAGAAATTAAAAAGGCAATTTACTTATATTATTATCAAATATACCACTTTCTCAACTTATTTCGTTATTCATCATGATTATAAAATCTGTCTTTAGCCTCAGTAGTTCAAAAAAATATGGTATACCGACCCAGCCCCAATGCACTCTTATCGGAGCCATAGGCCCAACCTCTTGTGTCATGAATGC
>JBDJHY010977711.1:0-14484 GCA_039654485.1 Withania somnifera
ATAGATAAACTCAGAATGGATCCACTAAGTAAAATATAAAGTCACTTATTAGTCCATGCTGATATTCCTATGGCTATCAACCATAAGCTATGGTATAAGGATTGGACTACCTGAATCCTCTCGGTGCTAATACTACTCCCAAGACTTGATACATGCTCAACCTTTACTCAACTTACCATAGTTGGTCTATTTAACTGTTGAACTTATTAAATAACTTTGTACTTTATTGACTTCATCTTTCATGCTCAAATTAATTGACTATACTTGCCATTTTAGGCTAATTAAATCATTATTTAGGTGATGTTGACTCTAAGTCTGACTCTGTTTTAAGCTTACAAGATATTTATCAATGTTATCCTTATTAAGAGTGACCATGATCCCAATACACATTCTAACTCCTCACCTAACCAACATGAATATCAATAATATTTTGACACCCAAATTATGAAAAAACTATTCAGTTTCCATTTTTAAGGATTTATAATCATGAAGCTAATGAGACTTACAGTTTTAAGGTAATTTATGCAAAGTTCATCTTTGTCATACATCTTTACTTCTTCAAGTTACACTATCATATAATAATGATCAAGAATGTATAAAAATAGATAATTCTACCATGAACAAGAAATTGGGGCTCCACACTAAAATTTCTAAATTATAACCTGAGCAAAACTTTGAGATTTGAGTACAAGGATAAAAGGAACCTGTGCTCATGACCCACATACATGATTGGAGAGATTCTACGGAGGATTTTGTGGGAAAAACACTGTATAAATATACCTTCTGAAAACTCTAGATTTTGAGAGTTGAGAGAAAACCATGCAGAGGATTTGCCTTTCAACTAATTATGATATAATAGGTAAAAGAAATAAGGTTTTGGCATATGTATTTACCCTAAATTGAAGCCAAAACTCCATGGTATAGGGTATATAGGGTATTTAGAGATTGGGAATTATCTAAAAAGTCCTTATGAAAATTGAATTTAAAATCAACTAGCAAGTTCAAGTGTTGGGTTGACGGTATGTTAACCGGACCGTCAAACTTGAACCATACTTGACCTTAACTGTACCAACCCACTATAGGGATTATAGTTTGTCAAACCATTTCATGGACCATGGAATCATTCCATACTTAGCTAATTTCCAAGATGGCATGGTAGATTCCATGGTTGGAATGAGGGACCCTTGAACCCTTTCACATTTGCTGAACCTTTTGTGGAACTTAGGAAAAAAATACTTAGGCTACTGGATGAACTCAATCAGGGACACTATGATCCATGGAATCCTATCAAAGACCGAGGAACGGTTCGTGGAAATGGTAAAACATCAGATTTCTATTAAATTTTAGAGAAGTTTATTTAGCCCACACAACCTCTAGTAAAATTTTCATGGTCTTATATCTCCCCTTCGAGATCATTCATCTTTAAATAAAGAATTCATCCACAGAAGAAGGGGGTAAAGGGACATAAATTGATAGGCTAACTATGGAACTTACTCATGACCTCATACTGACTAATCAAAACATGGTTTAGCTCCTACATTAACTGAATGACATGCATACTACTATGAATAACCTTAACTACCATGAACTCATCAAATATAGCACACACATTTACATAGAGACTCATTCAATTCTATAACTACATGCTACATGCTTATGAACGAATAAGGAAAATCTAAATAAAAAGGTTGTTACCTTAGACTAGAATGGAATTAGAAGGAAACAGGTGGTGGTATCTACTTATTATGTTTTCTTCTTCCTCCCATGTAGCACCTTTAACTGACATGGTTTCTCTAGAGAATCTTAATTGACGCTATCTCTTTGTTCCTCAACTCATGAACCTACCTATCTAAGATCTCAACAAGGATCTTCTCATAGGTTAAACTACTATCAAAGATGACACTATCAACTAGCACAACCAACGACAGTGCACTCAAGCAGTCTCTAAGAAAAGAAATATAGAAGATATTAGGAACCGCTGCTAACTCTACTTGAAGGTCTAACTCATAGACAATATTGATACCCTCTTCAAAATCAGATATGGTGCAATATACCTCAGACTCAACTTTTTATTCTTGAAAAATCTCATAACACCATTAATAGGAGATATTTTCAAAAATATCCTAGCATCTACCTCGAAATTTGAATCTATTATCTTACATTTTCATAGTGATTTTTGTCAGCTCTGAGCTACTTTATGTTGATGTTAATTTTAATGAATGACAATAATACTGCACTATAAAAATAATCATATGGTTCACAATAAAGGATGAAAGTAAAAATCTGTACTAAAAGATGTTGGTACTGCATTTAATGATGAAAGGTGATAAGGCTGCATCAAGAACTGTTAATATTGCATTGGAAGTGCTAATCCTTAAAGAGTTAAAATTAAGTCTACTTGGGAAGAGTTGATCATTAAAGGCACAAGTAAACAATACCTAATGAAATAAAGATTATTGGCTGCAATCAAAGGATCAGATGACAAAAGTCATCAATGTGGATGCTCCCTTATTCTTAGATAGATATCATCTTCTTAACTCTTTTCAAGGATCAATAACTTCGGATTGTTCATGGCTAGTTCAAACATCTATATAAGGGACTACTCATTAAGAGGAAGAACCATGCTCTATGCGTCCTCAAAGTAGTGTTTTCTTTGCTTTACTTTTCATAAGCATTGTATATTTAGTATATACTAGTGTGGTAAAACAATAAAAGAAATAAAAACTAGAGGTAGGTATCAGATCAAAGTATCATGAATACTAGGCTCCAATGTAGCCAAAAAATAAAAGAAATAAAAATTAGAGGTAGGCATAAGATCAAAGTGTCATGATTACTGGGCTCCTAGCAGGCTTAAGTTTTATTAGTATATAGCTGAGTTAAATGACTTGGTGATATCAGTGTCATGGAGCTCCAAACAGACTCAACAGGTTGTGTGTACGTGGAACTCCTAACAGACTTATTTTTTTGTGTGTGTCTATTTGTTGGGATCCTAACTGACTTAACAAGTGTAGATAGGTTCTTCATAGGTTTAGAATTGAGAGATTAAGTCCTTGTTCATACTCAATCATTGTTGTAAAATGAATAAAATTGAGTTGTTTAATACTTAGTAGAGGAAAGGGCATATAGTGGGCACCTCTTACAACCCAAGGGGACTGGATTAAGTCTCATCTTGAGCCTCAACCAGTATAAAAATATTGTTTGTGAATTTCACTTTCAATATTATTTTACACTGTTTATTTATTTATTTATTTATTTTATTACAGTAAAAGTTGACCGGTTCAAGAAGAGAGTCGACTAAGGGAAAGAAAAAAATTGCAATTCACCCCCTTGTACTTTTAATTGGTATCAGAGCAAGGTCTCATATTCATTGCCTAACATCAAATTAGTAAGATCATGGATCAATATATTTTTGGAGAACTATTTCAAGAGGGTACATTCTAACTAGAACCACATTATTTTAATAGGAAACACTTTTCCCATTGAAAAATAAGGATAGAGATGTTCATCAAGTCTTATGATGTCAAAGTATGTAGGGTGATAAATACGGGGTATCTACCGATTCCTCCATATAGAAATAATAATGGGTCTAAGAGTGATGTTGTTCTTTTACTAGACAAGTGCACAAATGAGCAGATGGAGATTATACAGTAAACTCCAACATTAATAATATTCTCTATAACTTTATCAATGGAGAAGACTATGAGAAGATTTATAGCCGTGAAACTGCAAAAGAAATGTAGGACAAGCTTGAGGTCATATTTGAAGGAAAAAACAAAGTCAAGAAAACAATCATGAGTCAAATGGTTCATGATTATGAATTGTTACAAACAATGAAGGGGAAACTGTCAAAATGATGTTTGCTAGATTCTGCAAGATCACTGGGGAACGTAAGGCTGTAGGAAAAACATATCCCATACTTGACCGGATCTCTAGAATCCTAAGAAGCCTCCTTGACAAACGGCATGCTAAAGTTGTTTCTATTAAAAGTATGGATATTGATAAGATTATATATGATAACTCAAAAGTGAGTTGATTTCCTTTGAAAAAGCATATCTCAATAAAAGAAATCAAGAGGATAATAAAAAAATATTGTTTCCTTTAAAACAATTGATGATCCCAATGATGAAGAAGAAAGAGTAGAAGATATTTCACTTATCACAAAATTAATGATAAATAATTTACGACATTCCTGAATTAGTAGAAGAAATAATTAAAGATAGTCCAAAGATAGAGGTGATCTTGAGCAGTCAAGAAATAATGGAAGATGGTATGAATGTAGAAATTTAGGACATTTTGTTGCAGACTATTCAAAAGTCAAAAAGAGATCTTCCAAAAGGCCTCCAGGGAACAATGCTTTAAGCAGTTAGAGTGATGAAGATTGTTTTGAAGAAGAAGAAGAAAAATGTGAGTTACCAAGACTTTGATTTGTAGACATGCATGAAGACAATGAGGTAATCGTTCCTTAAAACTTAATTAATTCTGAATGGTTTAACAAAGGTTTTAAAGCTCTGATAAAATATTTCATGAAGAAAAGAACTTCAAAAAGAATTAATAAATCCATGCCTGCTAAAATGAATCCTATACTACATGATTATGGATTTGTCAATTGAAAATCTCATCTCTTAATAAATTGGTATGGAAACCCATAGACAAGGTTATTTACTCTAACAAAGAAGGACCCAAAAGTTCTTGTCTACCAATGAAATTCTAATTGCAGGACCATGTTTACAGGAATAATGATTGCAAGATTGAGAATCTTCTGTAATGATGAGACAATATTCAATATTATCATGAGAGAATATAAGGAAAAAATATTCTAGTATGTATTTTAAACTCTAAAAGTCTTATTAAGATTCATTAGAGTTTATTGACATGATTGAGTAGTCAACTATATATGTCAAACAATAATGGTATGAACTGATAGTAGGTCAATGATAACTGATAAATGTGTCATATTTTTTATCTTATTATTGAGTGTCAATTAAATAAATGACAATTCTTGATATTCCTTTCCCTGTAAAGTTTCTAAACATAATCTAAAAAATTCTTGCAATGATTATATGTATATAAAAAGGCCTGATAACGTAATATCTATCCTCTAAAGGCGATGGTTCACTAGGTAGTTATGATGAAGATTCACTCCTATCGATACCTCTCTTCATATTCCCCCTCTTATATTTAAAAAATCAAACTTTATCTATTTCATCACTAAATTATTTCTCGAAGTCTAGTTCTTACTCCTTTAATTCTGACTCTTCAAGAAATGCTCCAGAAATTAATACTATTCTTAGTAAAGTTAATTCTTGTTTTCAGATGAATTTTTGGAATCCTCTCCATGAAAACCTGTTCAAATCTCTTTAGAATAAACGAATTTATCATGGTAGGTAGTTAGTCAAGAGTCACTTTCCTCTATCAAGTACAATGTTCAGGAGTACTTTAATTCTCGAAGGTGGAAAAATCATTTTGATAGAATCTTTTATTCTAACCTTCGTACTTTTTGAGAAGATGTCTTTGAAGAAATGATTTGAGGAACACAAATCATTACCAATTTTTCTATATTTGACATAATATTCAAAACAAACTATTCTGGTCTTTAAATCCTTTACTAAGATGAGCGACCATCAAATCTAGAAGTCAATCTTGATTGGGCCAAAAGATTCTTGTCCTTAGGATTCTCCTCATCTGGCCACGGTATATTCTTCGAGAATTATGTCCTCTCACATAGCGTCACCACTACACTCCTGCTAAGGGAAAAATCCTTTTTCGAAAAATTCCATCCTAGATATTTTTTGACCTACTATCTGATTAACAAGAGGCCATTTAAGTTGTCATCCCTAATAATCATTAGCATTCTTTTTAGTCTCGATAATTTTTCAAATTTTCCTTATTCATTGATCATATCTCAAATAATTAACTATCAAAAGTTAGTCTTGAATGTTCCCAAGACTGATGTTATTATATCCTACAACCCAAGATCTTTGTATGCCTATATGGGGGATAAATGGGTTGCTAAAGAGAAATTTTTTCCCAAACCTTCACCTACCAGATCTCCTGAATAACTTTATTAGTCTTCAAACCAAGTTACTAGATCTACAAGAGAGGATAGAGGTGTTAAGGAATGATTTCTTATATGTTAAGATCAAATTAATTTCATTCAAGATGTTATTAAGTGATAGTAGTTTAAAATGTAGAATGTTTAATTTTGTGTCTCTAGAAGTTTCAAGTGTATTTTGTTGAACTTATATCATATATTTAAATCGTTTTGTATTAATCCTCATGTTTATTTTGATTGATTCCAAAGGGGAAGAAATATTATCTATTTGCCTACTTCTATCTATCTGTTTTTGTTTATGTATGGCTTAGAATCTTTCTACAGGAAAGCACTAATGTAGGGGGAGTATTTACATAAAAATGCCTAGAAACAGGGGGAGTTTAGAAGAAGGCAATATTGTTGTCATCCATAAAATGGGGGGAGATTATTGATGTTAATTTTAATGAATGCAACAATACTTCACTGCAAAAACAAAAAGGTTCACAATAAAGGATGAAAGTAAAAGTCTGTATTAAAAAATGTTGGTACTGCAATTAATGATGAATGGTGATAAGGATGCATTGAGAACTATTCGTATTGCATTAGAAGATGCCGATTCTTAAACTGTTCAAAATAATACTACTAGGGAAGTATTGATTATTAAAGGAACAAGTAACCAACACATAAAGTAATGAAGATCATTGGTTGTTCAAAGGATCAAAAGTTAAGGGTCATCATTATGAATACTCCCTTATTCTGGGAAAAAGATCCCCTTCTTAACTCTTTTTAAGGATCAATACCTTTGGGTTTTAAATGGCGTGTTCCCATATCTATAGAAGGGACTAATCTTCAAGAGAAAGAGCCATGCTCTATAAGTCCTCAAACTATTTTTTCTTCTCTTTAATTTTCATAAGAATTATGTCACTTAGTGTATACCAATGTATCTAAAAAAGAAAGGAAAGAAAAACTCTAGGGAAACATAGCATCAAAGTGTTATGATTACTAAACTCTTAACAAACTTAGTTTTCTTTAGGATCTATCCAAGTTAACTAACTTGGTAATATCAATGTTGATAATCTCCTAAAAGACTTAGTAAGACATGTGAACACTGAGCTCCCAACAGACTTAGTTATGTGTATGTTCATTAGGATCCTAACAGACTTAGCAAGTGTAGCTAGGTTCTTCATAGGCTTAGCATCGAGATATTGAGTCTTTTTCCATACTCAATCGTGTTGTAAAAAGAATGAAAATGAGTTGCTTAATACTCAATATAGGAAAAAGAATACAGTGGAAACCTCTTTCAACCCAAGTGAATTGGATTAAGGCTCATTTTAAGCCCAAACCAATATAAAAGTATGTGTGTACATTTCCCTTTCTACACACTATTCTACACTATTTATTTATTATATTGTAGTGAGAGTCAACTGGTTCAAGTACAGAGTCGACTCATGGAAAAAGAAAATTATAATTCAACTCCCATCATATACTTTCATTTTCAAATTATCTCTGATAATCTTGACTTTCTACATGACATCATGAACAAGCTTTGGCCCAACCATAGATTCCTCACCTGCCATAAACCACCTTATTGGGAACCTACATCTCCTCCTATACAAAGCCTCAAATAGATCCATCTGCATGCCCGAATGAGATTTTTTGTTGTATACAAACTCTATCAAAGCCAGGTATTTAATCCAACTGCCCTTGAAATCGATTGCCCACTACCCCATAAAATCCTCCAACATTTGGATGGTCCTATCAGCCTAACCATTTGTATGCGGGTGAAATATTGGAAGTCCATGTTTATCACTTTCCACTTCCAAGTTGGAATACCAAACCTTTACATCTCTCATGCTTGTATCTAGTGCTCTACCTTTACTTCTTGATATTTAGGAAACTTAACCACATCCTCAGCTATGTCCTTCTTTCTACCATTTCACCAATACACCTCTATCAAATACCTATACATCTTCGTAGCCCCCTAAGATTAATATAATACCTAGAATTATGAGCCTCTAACAAGATTCTACCTTTCAACCCATCATCTGCTGGAACACATAATCGATCTTGATAAAGAAAAACCCCATATCTCCCTTAGGAGAAAACCTAAACTTTTTATTTCTTTACTGCACTCTTTAGTTGAGCTAAGACTGTATCACTATCTTTCTTCTCATTCACCTCTACTACAAGAGATGATTTAGAAGCATTATGAATAATCATACTCCTATCTTCTGCACCTATAAGTCTAACCCGAAGGTGTGCAAGCCCATGCACCTCCTAGATAACTCTCTCTGATATTTATCAACATAAGACAAGCTACCTAAGGAAAACCTGTTAAGGGAATCATCCACTACATTGGCCTTGCCCAGATTGTACAAAACAGTTATATCATAAACCTTCAACAACTTTAACCACCTTGTTTAACTAAGGTTTAAATCCTTACATAGGCTAGAAACTCTTATGATCAGTAAAAACATCCACATGCACCCTATACAAGTAATGTGTCTCTATAAATTCAAAGAAAAACAATAGTTTTCAACTCAAGATAATGAGTAGGATAATTTTTCTCATGAATATTAAGTTGTCTAGAATAATATGCTACCACCTTACTATGCTGCATCAATGCATATCCCAACCCAACTTAATATATATCGATATATGCAACAAAACCCTCAACTGTTTGCAAAGTCAAGACTAGAGTTGTAGTCAACCTAGTTTTCAAATCTTGTAAACTTTTCTCACATTGATCTGGTCACTCAAACTTAACCTTTTTCAAAGTCAAATAGGTCAAAAGGGTGTTATGAAGGAAATCCCTGAAAAAACCTATGGTAATACCCACCTAGACCCAAAAATCTACGGGTATCTAATGAAGAGGTTGGTCTAGGTCAATTTCTTATAGAATCTTTATTTTGGTAATCAATCGAATACCCTCGCTGGAAATGACATGACCAAGGAAGGAAACTGACTGGAACCAAAACTCACACTTAAAGAATTTAGCATAAAGATGGCGTTCTCTAAGATTCTGGGGAACAATTCTAAGATGATTTGTATGCTCCTCTTTGCTTATGGAGTAAAGCAGAATGTCATCAATAAGACAATTACAAAAAGGTTCAATTATTGCTTAAATGCCCTATTTATGAGGTCCATGAGAGTTGCGGGATCATTAGTCAAATAAAAAAACATGACCACAAATTAAAAGTGGTTATAATGGGTTTTGAAAGATGTTTTTGGAATATCTTCTTCCCTGACCTTAAGCTAATGATAGCCAGAACAAACATTAATATTGGAGAAGTGGCTAGACCTTGTAGCTGATCAAGCAAGTCATCAATCTTAGGGATGGATATTTGTTTTTGATTGTGATGTTGTTCAATGACAGTAATCCTTGCACATATGGAGTGAACCATCTTTTGCACAAACAATATAAGAGGACCCTAGGGAGACACACTAAGATGAATAAACCCCTTTTCTAGAAGATATTGTAATTGATGCATTAGCTATCTAAGCTCATCATATTCCATCCTATATGGTGGAATAGAAATAGGTTGAGGGCTTAGAATGAGTTCTATTCCAAATTCTACCTCTTTATCAGGAGGGACTTAGGGTAAATCCTCAGAAACATATCTACAAACTCCATGACAACTAAAAATGACTGAATATATGGAGTCTTAAACTTGTATTCCTTAATTCAGACTAAGTGGTAAATATACCCAAGGATCATCTTTCTAGCCTTAAGGTAATAAATTAACCTACACTAAGGAACAGTTGTACTACCTTCCTACTCAAGAACAAGTTTATTCAAAGTTTTGAATTAGACAACTCTAGTCCTGCAGTCAACTATAGCAGGACATGAATGCAGAAAATTCATGCCCAAAATGACATCCAAATCTAGCATATCTAACTCATGAAGGTCAGCTGTAATAACCATACCCAGAACAAATATAGGGAACTATGATAAACTCTATCAGGTACAATCGGATCACCATCAGGTGTAGAAATAGATAAAGACTCGGATAAAATTTCAGGACTGACCCTAAATTGTCTAGAAACATCTAGGGATACAAAAAGATTATCTCTAGGATCTAACAATGCATAAATACTAATACCATGAACCTCCAACATACCTATCACCACATCAGATGACTAGTTCTAATTATGTATGGAGCCTAAAGCACATAACTGGTTTTGGTGTTGACCACCATCAGTACCTGAAGAAGCGCCTACACTGGGAGGGTTGTTGGTGCTATTGTTGTAGTAGGCTGAGCTCTACCATTTCCACCTTTCTTCTTAGACATGGGATAATTCATAATCTAGTTGCCTAGATTACCATAATCAAAACACCCCTTTGAATGGCAATCCTTGAGATTATGACCATCTTATCCATATCTAAAACATATATCCTAACCCAAACGACACTAACCCCCATGATTCTTATCATATCTAGCATAAACTAGAAAAATGTGCTATCTTGTCACACTGCCATGAGAAGTTGTCTGAGCTGACCTACAATGTTGATTTTGAGGCTACCTAGAGTTCTGAGTACTGGTGTTGAAATAAAAAGGGTCTAGTCCACTAAAAGTCTGTTGCTGCTGCTTATGAGCCCACCTGACTTGGGTTCGCTGAACTCGAATAGGCAGTCTTGTCCTTCTTACTCTGGTGACTCTCTCTCAATATGTTCCATATGTACCATCAACCTACCAATGTCCATGTCACTGCTCAATGTAGTTGACCTCCCCGCTGGATCAGATAAGCAGAGAGGTTTGGCAAAATCATGTCTATTTAGTTGTGCATATCTGCAACTATCTCCAGAGCATATTTAGAGAGCTTGGTAAACCTAATACTATACTCAGACACTATCATGGAACCCTTCTCCAAGATTAGAAACTCCCTAAACCTCTCCTTCTACATCTCTCAAGGGAAAAATCTACCCATGAATGCCTCCTCAAACTCTATCCAAGAAGGTGAAGCTTCTCCCACATCTCTATTTTTCTTCCAAGTATCTCACCAAGACCTAGCAACATCCTTCAACTGGAATGCATCCAAATCCACCCTATCCACATCAAGGCTCTCATCATCTCACAAATATTATTAACCTTATGTATTGAATTTTCAGGATCTTCCGTTACTATCAAACTATGGAACTTCGAAGGACTCATCTTTAGAAACTCCCTCATCCTCACCACTCTAAAATCAAGGACTATTATTGAATTGTTGGAACTAGGGATGGATTCCAGGCTTGTGCAACCACTATCTGAGTAATCATATGCATTATGTTTCTGAACTCAACATTGGTGATGTTTTTTGATTGATGTGGCTTTGGCATTAGTGGAGCCTTATTCTATTAATCTCGACCTCTACCATGATGATCTATATGGATAGGTGGAGGCATGATCTAAAATACGTAAAACACGAGTCATAATAGAAAATTTTGAGGTTAAATTCCAAAGAACGAAAATGAACATAAACAAAAGGAAACATTTCCTACACATTCAGTAGCCTCTAAGTTATGAATATGCTGTAATTCATACCCCAAACTAAGACTATACCTAATGTCGTCTTTTAGACATATCTTAGGACACTTGAACCTAAAAATCTAATAACAAAGTTTTCATGCCTAGGAGTCACCCCCTAGGCGCAATAAAGAATCCTTAGCCACTAAGTTGCCTTAGCTACCTTCGATGAACCCTTGGCTCATACCTGGATTTATCAAGCATACTCAGGGAAAGAAATATCATACAAATAGAGACATAAATAAAATAATGATGGGCCTCGCATCTCAAGAAAAAAATATAATACTAAACATAAATAAAAAACTAAATATCAAGCTATCACTCCCATGTAAGAAAGCCATAAATTTTGAATAGTAAAATACTAGAATGATGCCCCTAGCTGGACAAAAATAGAATAAATACCATATTCAAAGTCTTAACTCTAAATGATAGCAAAAAGACTAACTCAAGTTAGTTCCTAGTTCAAATGGGAATGGGAACTCACAACTTCAACTTTTGATCTAAGTCAACCTCAAGTGCTGGAATGGCTGGAAGGATCTACATGTGTAAAAGACATGCAACACAAAAATATGTGATCACTACATTGAATAATAAATATGCACGAGGTAAGTAATAACATGCTATCAATGATTATAAGAAAATAGCTATATAATTCATGAATAAGAAATACTAACCTCAAATGTCACTTGTTAGTCCTAATAAACCAATTATGTGCAATATTATAAATTTAAATTAAAAACCTTCTTTTATTGCTTAACTCTTCTATATAACTCTTAACTAACTCTGTTGACTTACTGACATTCGTAACTAACACTTAGCTGAACTTTGCGAGGTTTTATTACCTACAATCCCATGTACAAGGTTATAGGTTCAAACATTCACCATGCTGGTAGGTTTCCCTAAACCCCGCTAAAGGTAAAACGTGCTGGTTGAACTCATAGTGGGTACGCTAAGTAAAATATAAAGGAACTCATTGGGCCATAATAAACTTCCTATGGATGAAAACCATAAGTTATGGGATAAGGGTTGGACTACTCGAATCCTCTCGGTGCTAATACTACTCCGAAGACTTGACATATGTTGAGCCTTTTGTCAACTTACCACCATTGGGCTACTGGACTGCTAAACTTATTAACTGACTCTTTACTTTACTAACTTTATCTTTCCTGCTTAAGTTGACTTACCTGGATGTGCCATTTTAGGCCAATTAAATCATCATTTAGGTAATGGTGACTATGACTCCATTTTAAGCTTAAAAGCCATTTATCAATGTTATCCTTATTAAGATTGACCATGTTCCTAATACATATTCTAGATCCTCATCTAACCAACATGAAGCTCAATAATAAGTGGTTTTGAAAACTAAATTATGAACAAAGTATTTAATTTCCACTTTTAAGGATTTATAATTATAAACTTGACCAAACCTATAATTTTAAGGAGATTTATGTAAAATTCATACTTTAAGTCATACATCTTGAAATATCCAAGTTATACTATCATGAATGTATATATATATATATATATATATAACAATGATAATGATGATCAAGAATGTATAAATATACAAATTCTACCATGAACAAGAAATTAGGGTTCCACCCTAAAATTTCTAAGTCATAACTTGAACATTTGGGATTTGGGAACAAGGGTAAAATAAACCTTTTTCTCATAATGTACATACTTCATTTTAGGGTAATTCTATGGAGGATTTGATTAAGGAATCACTGCACAAAGGTCCCTTCTGAAAATATTACATTTTGAGGGTTGAGAGAAAACCATGCAAAGGTTGTCTTTCAACTACTTATTATTTAATGGATAAACGAAATAAGTTTTTGGTATTTATATTTATTCTAAATTAAAGATAAAACTCCTTGGGATAGGGTATTTAAAGAGTTGTAATTGTCTAAAAAGTCCCTCTGAAAACTGGATTTAAAATCAACTGGGAAAGTTCTATGGTTGGGTTGACAGTTTGTCAATCGGTCCATAAAACTAACCCATACTTGAACTTAACTGTACCAATCCCACCATAGGTTTTTCAGTTTGCAAAATAATTTCATGAACCATGGAACGGTCTGTGGAACAATTCCATACTTAGAAAATTTCCAAGATGGCTGGGCCGATTCCATTGTTGGAATGAAAAATCTTCAAACCCTTTCAAGGTCCATTGAACCTTCCGTGGAACCCGAGAAAAAAATACTTAGCTTACTAGACAAACTCGATGAGGGACTCTACTGTCTGTGGAAGCCTATTACAGATAGTGGAACAGTTTTTGGAAATGGGAAAGTACCATATTTCTGTGAAATTTCCCAGACTTAGTTTGTTAGAAGACACAAAATCTAGTATAAATATTATGGTGTTACATAGTGTTAGATCTAAGCATGATCCAATGGTCCATTTAAGGCTAATTGGTAGCTAAGAATGTCGTATCGTTCCCAGGAGGTGACTTCGGGGCCTGACAAGTATCTTTTTTAGGTAGTTTGAGGAATAGGAAAACTTAGGGTAGTCAAAAATAAAGTTGGTATTCATACATATTTAGTTTGAAACAAATTGATTGTGAAGGTCTATTCTATCTATTCTTTTTTATATTGACCCTTGTGACTCACTGCATGACACCATGTGTAGTGGTGTGATAACCACATTTGTATTGGTGTGATAACCACTATCTTAGCTAGGGCACTACACTTTAGAACTACTAGTTATCAGATTAATTATGTTCCATGTGTGAGAGAAGCATTATCTAGTATTATGCTGTGTATACAAGGGAGAATTTTCTTGGTTAGTCTTGCTGATGATGTAAGATAGTTTATTAGGAAAGAATAATAGGTTGTTATTGACTTAGTCTACGTTTAGCCTAAATAACCAACCAAATGTTATAAATCCTTTGGTCCTTATAGACCTTTTTGTTGGTTAGCCCGAACACCTTCCCAATTATTCGCTGAACCT
>JBDJHY010977820.1:0-14484 GCA_039654485.1 Withania somnifera
TATTTATCATAAATGACCTGAAGGGTCATTACAATAGTAGTCTTTTATTTTCCCGCATAGTCAACTTCTCAAGAATAGGAGGAAGATCCACTGTTGATTGAGCAGGAACTGATAAAGGAGAAGGTGGAGTTGATGGAGAGAGGTCAGATGTAGGTTTTCTCCAAGGCCATTAGTTACACTTTTTAGAACCCACAAATCATTAACTCAAGTATACCCCATACTACCAAAGGCACAGGCTTATAATATTTCTCACAACCATGGAGGGAATACAAGTAAGACTGATATCATGTGCTTCTAGAATTAGAGTAATCACCATGCCATATGGGAGATTTGAAGGATTAGAAGCACAATCAATCATATTACTCACAATAAGAGATGACAGTTTTAAATGCCTTCCCGCAGTAAGAAAAAATGTAAGAAAAATGTCTCGAAGATATAAGGTGGAAAAATACTTGGAGCAAGGAAATAGATTGGTGGCCAAAATATGCGCTAGAACACAATTCGCAAAAGGAAAATCCTTGGGACCTAAGAGAGGAGGTAAAATTTTAGCATTACTAAGACAGAGGAAATGTTATCTTGCTTAGAAGATATATCAAAATCAAAGGTCCTGTCACGACACAAAACCCGATTGTGATGGCACCTACCTTCCCAAGATAGGTTAGTCAAACTAGATAACTAAAGGTAAATATGATAATAAATAATATGAATGAAATAATAAAGAAGAAATGTATAAATAACACCCAAAGATCGGTTGCCACTGTACGACAAGTCTTTCAAGGAAAGTAAAGACACTAAGATAAGGAAACTGAGACATCAGAGATTGCGAGTGAATATTAGCTTTATCTAAATATCCCGGAGTACACTGCTAGTAATGAGTGAAGAGAGCTAAAGACTAACCTGGTATAAATCCTGAACAAAAAGTAAAGAATTGGAAAGGGTGAGTATTAAATCAGCGGTACTCAGCCACATCCTCGGCTAGTCTAAATATAAAGAACTAGCAAAGCTCCTTATATTCAACCAACCCCGAACAACAACCTATAAACAATCTATATACAACAACCCAAACAATATTATAGTTCATGATATACAGGACAAATCCACATAAGGTACGACTATTCACAAGCTCTACCACATAAGTGTTCACCTCAAAATAGACAACAACATTGATCTAAATCATGTATAAATAATGATATTAGTTTATTTTCAAAAATTAAGGACAATATCAGTTATCATCAAGTAGTAACAACAATCTCATTTCATGATCAAATATCTCAATTATCATTAAGTAGCAACAACAATCTTATTTCGTGATCAAGTATCAAAGATCATCTCAGTTCAACATCAAGTATCAATTACTAAAGTATATATCTGATAGATAAATCATACATAATCACAATTTAATAGTAATGCAATACATTGCACAAACAAGCATGATACATATTTGTCCTTTATGTACATTCCTGATGCTGATACAGTCAATGTCGGGACTAATGGGGGACTTATATGGTCCATGAACAACTACTACCAAAAACATCATAGTACTCTTGTTACCTCAATAAAGATCCTGTTGCTGAACCCATCAAATTAAGGACTCCAATAAATTTATTACCTCAAATATGCCTGTTGCTAGAAGTGGTCCAAACCTTTTACTACCTCAAATATGCATGATACCGAAACCATGACAATTAGTTCCCAATATTATTTTGTTTCCTTGGTAATGTGATCTAGTCAATTCTCCAACACAAATATCAACAAATTGCACATAGCAGAGAAATCATGAAATATGGCACTCAATCTCAACAAGTCACAAGGAAATCAATCAATCACAGAGATAAACAATCATCAAGTCAGTCTATCAATCTAGCCTCCACATAGATTCACAAAGATATTCATTTCAAACCAATAAGTGATCACAAGGATATTCCAATATAGTTTTAGCCCAACATGCTCAAATCAAATCAAGGTATTCCAAGCAAACCAAGAGACAGGTTACAATCATGAATCATGAAATCACATTATCAAATAAATTGTTATTTAAATTCGACATTCTTACCAAGAGCCCCCCAATGTAACAATTTTCACAAATTACTCACAACCTAACAAGCAATCGCTAACACCTAATAAAGAGATCAAGAACCTCAGCTTGCCTTTAGGGAGGACAAAATACTCAAGTCAATATCTTGCTCTTCATAGTACCTCCATACGCTCCCAATATATTCATATATAAATCCTATATAAAGTAGAACTATCAATACCCGTATTGCCATATTGTAAAACTGAATCCAAAAAGTCAACTCAAAAGTCAAATCCAAGCCCCAAGAAAAATCTAGATTTTATTTTAGAATTATGTTACCTAAAAATTGGAGAGTAAATATATGAAATTTAAAAAATAGAGTTAAAATTGACCCTAAAATCATCAATTTATCAAACATTAACTTAACTTGAAAAACATCAAAATTTCAAGCTTATACACGATTTAAAATTATTAAATAGTCAATAAATCAGTGAATTTATGATTAAAACAGCTTACACATAGTATAAGGATCCTAAATATGAACTTCATAAAAAATTGAGTTTGAATCGATAATACACCAATTTTTCTCAAGTAATTTTATAGATGAAAAAAATTATAACTGAAGAAATAATGGAATAATGGAAAAAAGAGTTTGGATACTGACCCCCTTATTAAACCGAGAAGAATGTTGGAAGAGTCACTCAATCCTGAGCTCAACAACTCAAAAAAAGCAAAAAATACCAAATAAACATACTATGAGATTTGAATATACAAATAAATGCACTAGAAATTTCTACACCAACCACTTAAATTTAGATAAAAAGGCCATAACTTCCTCATACGATTGTTAAATGACCCTATTCTTTTTGTGTTACTTCTAAAATTCCAATGCAGATCTATCAATACAATCCAAACATCAAAATGGGTTTATTTCATTAAATTTATAAACTCTAAAGTCAAAAATTTCAAGCTCCGAACGTCTACCCAAAACTCATCCGGGATCTCGCAAATATAAAAGAATAGTGTAAATCACTTGTAAAACACACTTCAGAACTTTTAGAATTATTAAAACACCCAAACGAGTTGAACTTAATAAGATGTTGACTGAAGTCAACTCTTAACATAAGAATCTCCAAATTTCCAAATATAATTGAGAACTCATCTAAAAGCCTCGAGAACTGAATTAAAACTTCACCTAGACCAACTACTATATTCAATAGCTAATAGAACTATTGAAATTCCATTTTCATCTTGCTATCACCAAATGTTGACTTTAGTAAACTCTCTTATTCTTCCAACTTTCAAACCTCAAAAACTTTTTCAAAATTTATCGAAGTGCCATGGGAACAAGCCAATATTTATATTAACCCAAAACTCACATTTCAGAACTAACAGAAGTGAAATGTTTTAAATCCGAGCGCTCAAACTCCAAATGTTGATCCAAGTCAAACTTAAAACTTAAACTTTCAAATTATCCTATTAAAACCACCTAAAATCATCAAGAAAGGGATAAAACTAGAACCAAAGGACTTCCTAGATCAAAATCAATATTTTGAGTTGACAGAACTAATAGATTTATGATATGAGGTTTCAAACTATGAATCACCCCAAAAGTCTATTATTTCCCACTTGAAAGCTCAAAGACTGAAATTTCTATAAAGCATACCCAAAATTCTTTCTGTTCTCGAAGAAACCATGAAAACAAACTTAGATTAACATAAAATAACTATCGGAGAGGAAAAATTCACTAAAAAGAAAAAATAAACTTGAGGGTAATTTTAGGACTAGCCACCTCAACTAATGAATGAATATCTAACATACCCAGTATGAAAGATTTCTTCAAACATTTTATAGTCAAGAATGAAGCATTTTCCTAAAATAAGATCTTTAATATCAATGGTCTTAGTGGAATTGAGGTTTGCATAAAACATCCTAACTACAGGTTTATAAACTATAAGAGGATAAGAGACAAAAAGTTCGCCCATCCTTGGAATTCAAAGAACTCACCAATATTGTAGTGTGTGGAAAAGAAATGATTTAATTCATTGATGCGACCATGTATAAGGGTTCTCTATTTCAAGGCTTGATATATTTGCATGATAAGAGCTCCAGAAATCAACTTTATCATAAAGACATTCATAGAAGTTAAAATTCCCTTTCTTCTTGAAGTTTTTAATGGATTCATGAATATTAGGGTGCTTGACACTTGTTTTGAGAAGGAGAAATATGAAGATATTGAGTAGTCACAATCAATAAGTACCAATGAAGAGGCTTTTTCTTTAGCCATATTTCACGAAATTTTTCGAGAGAATGTTTGAAAAGCTTTCTAGGATTTCGTCATAAGGTGTGGATGAAGGCAACAAGAAGATGAAGAGAGGAAGACTAATAAGAATCTTAGAGAGTAAAGATGCGTGAGTGCATAAGTTAAGGAGAAAATATTTCGATGAGTAGTTTTAAGGAGCTAAAAAGTAAAAAAAAAAAATAAGTGTTTTTACCATAAAGACTCTAATAGTGCTAAAACTAGTAGATCAAGGAGTGATTTTCAACCATAAAAAAGGAAAGAAAATAATTACCATGCATAGAATAGAGATAATTCTCAGAGAATATTGAAAGACAAACGATTTCACAAATTTTCAATTAATGTCAAGAAACATGTCAACTTATACCTATTTAAGTGGTCTTAAGAGATACAAGATTTTTGCACAAGTATTATCAGATTAAATCCAGGATTTAGAGACTTTTCTTGGTTTGTGCAATTTTTTCCTTAAGTATCATTTTTATGACACATATTTTAGTAGAATCCCTTCTCAATTACATGTAATATTTTCTTCACTAGACTCTTCAGAGTGTTTATTGACTCATCTTCTTGAATATCCAATTGTGGAAAAGAAATCAACTTTTTGAATTATTCATGAAATTCTACCTATCTCGACAAATAATTGAGTAGCATGTTTTTCAAGAAAATACTTTTCATAATTATTTTAGAATACAACAAATACTTAAGAGTTAAAAAGTGGTATGCATCAACCTATACATTATAAAACTTAATAAATAATTAATCCATAGTCTTATTTTTTAATCACAAAATATTTGTTATTAAGCACTTTAATTATTCTACATAATTAATTACCTTCTTCTAGGGACCCAAGTTATCTTGAATTCTCTTTTTTTAGGACCATTTGTACCTTTGGGTCCCCAGGCTCAACTTTGGGAAAAGGAAAAGAGAAGTCGGCAATTAACAAGTTTGTGACCATTTTTTACACAATAGAAGCAAGAATAAGGAAATATTCCACACATTCGTTCTTGACTTGGACATTCATATATTTAATTTTACTTTATCAGAAAATTTTATCTTTTTATAAGAAACACTTTTTAACACCTTTCCTCCACATGTGGTTGAATTATTATCTTTAGGACTCTTCTTGTGATCATTTATCATAACTTTAAGTTTACATATTAAATTTTTGAGAAATTTATTTTTAATTGAACAGGAAATTACTGATCATTTATCAGTGTTGATATTATTATTTTTTATTCATAGATCTTGCATTTATAAACTATGACAGTCTTTTCATGACTCGAACCATTACGTCTAAATCATCTTTTGTATCTTCAATTGAGACAGTGTAGATTTTCTTTTTAGGATTTGAATGGAACTTATCACAATTATAATAGTGATAATTTCTCTTACCCTTTTGATCATCTAGAAATATTTCATTTTCCCTTTGTGAATCCTCATTCTCATTGTTCTATCATTTTTGGATAATCTTTCTATATTTTTGTGATGTTCTTTGTTAATTGTTGTTTCCTTGTGAGTGTATTCAAACATATTCAATAATTGTTTGGAAATTTTGCATGATGATATTTTCTCGGTCTTCTTTACTTAAAGAACAATATAGCAAAGCTATTTCTTTGTCATTTTTTTTTTTGTGTAGCATACATAACTTCAGAAATTGGTGATTCTCTTCCCAAGCTTCTTTTATCATTATTTTGATAAGTATATTTTGGACG
This sequence comes from Withania somnifera, assembly GCA_039654485.1. Lineage (NCBI taxonomy): Eukaryota > Viridiplantae > Streptophyta > Magnoliopsida > Solanales > Solanaceae > Withania > Withania somnifera. The sequence goes on from JBDJHY010977820.1 coordinate 6,026, forward strand.
ATCTTAAATGAGTAGAAAAGCTTCATAATTGATATATTGAATATAAGCTTTCATTCTATCTCTCTATTGCTCATACTATAAACTATTAAAGCAAGGTATCCTAGATATAGGAAGTCCTTCTTGAAACATGTCTACACCTATTTGATCTCTTGCTATGAATATTTTCTCGCTTGCTATTAAGCAATGAAATTGTGGCCTTGATATGATACCAATTAAAAATGAAAGAAGTGGGTGAATTACAAACTTTTATTTTCTCTTAGTCAAATGTCTTGCAGATCTAGTCGGTTGTTACTGCAGTTTGACAAATATACAATGTAATAAAAAATGGAAATGTACACACAATAATTTTATATTGGTTGGATATTAAAATGGGCCTTACCTCTACTGAGTTTTCAATAACTCAATGTTATAATTAGTTACGAAATGATTAAGTATACACAAGAACTCAAATCCACAATGCTAAGCTTACATAAGAAATTAGCCTAACACCAACTACTGAGTCTATTAGGATCTCAAGAACACCCAAAATCCTACTAAGTTTGTTAGGAGCTCAACGAAAACACAATATACTACTGAGTCATTCAAGAACTCAGTGTATTCTCGCAATGATTACTGAGTCCAATAGGAGCCCAGCAAACAATCTATTTTTATGCTATGCCTCTCTCAAGTTTTCCCTCATTTATTTTTTATCTATATTGTAACACTAAGCGACAATTCTTAATAAAAGTAAACCAAAGAATTTTTTTAAGGACTTATAGAGAATGCTACTCCTCTTGTTGAATAGTTCATTATATAAATATGGGAAATAGCCATTTGAACAACCCAAGGGTATTGATCTTTAAAAATAATCAAGAGGTTGGATTATTTTCAAGAATTTTAGCCAGTTCTAAATGATCTTCTTCAATAGTACATTTTACTTTTACTCAGTCATTTACTTCCTTCAAAGAACTGTTGGTTTTTGGATACTGAGTGTATGTGAATACATTCATTGAAAGGATGGTTCTAGTTGTGAACATGTTAAATATTCTCGATTCTCAAAAGGTATTCTCAGTTAATTCTTCTTCATATTCAACTTCTTCTTTGGTCTTTCTGAAGACTTCAATGACTGATTTCTTCCAAGTTGAGTAAAGATTCATGTGTATATTAATAAGACACATCCTTTCACAAAAATAGTCTTGGTGATCTTTTATTGTTGTCTTTCATTGAAACATGACCACTAACACATTCATCCTTGAATATAGGGAAAAACAAAAAATAGTTCCAACTCTGTTATATTTCAAAATTTTTGGAAAAGTTTTCTTCATAAATAGGCCTATACAAAACCTATCAGCTATCCAGAATGCACACAACAAACTTCCAGAGTATCATAATAAAATAATATTCAACAGTTATGAATGAGGCTTCAATGGGAATTATACAAATGAAAACTATAGTAACTGATTTATCTTACCTTATAATTTTAATTTGGAAATATAAACTCTGTGAAACATATGGAATTCTAGAATCATAAGCACATAACAAGTACCTGAACACACAATTTATAAATCAAGTAGTATTAACAAGTACTAATAAAACTGATAGTGTAGTGATTAAAAAAATAATTTCAAGAACCTTCTAGTTGTTCATGGAATAAATAGGGATTGTTGGACCTCATATTGGCCTCTTCTTCCCACGTGGATTCTTCTACATTATGCATTTTCCATAGGACTTTAATTCAAGATATTTCTTTCATTCTCAGGTTTTTGATTTGTCTATCTAGTATGGCCACTGGGACATCTTGTATGATAATTCCCTTGAGAATTCTATACCGTTTGTAGAACTTTTGAATAGTCCACTAAGCATTTACATAACATATATACGTGAAAGGTAGGATATACTTCTGCTAAGTTTGAAGGTAAATATACCTCGTAGGCTACCTTTCCAACTCTCTTTAAGACTCTATAAGGACGTATATATTTAGGGCTTAACATACCTTTCTGGATGAATCACATAAACACCTTCATAGACGATTACTTCAAAAATATAAAATCATCAACTTGGAACTCTAAATATATATGCCTCACAGTTTTGTACAATTTTTTCAATTTTGTGCGACTATTAACTGCTCTTCTACTAGAGTTACCTTTTTAACTTCTTGATGGATGATCTGGTCCTAATATATGAGTCTCATTTTCTTCAAACCAACCAATAGGCAACCTATATCATCACCTATAAAGAGATTAAAATGGAGCCATACTGATACTTGAATGATAGTTGTTATTACATGCAAATTTTATTAGTGTAAAATAGTCATCCAGTTGCCTTTAAAGCCAGAACACATACTATGTCTTGAGCATTTGAATAATGCACTCAGCTTGGCCATCAGTTTGTGGATGGAATGTTGTAGTAAGGTTCACCTATATGCCTAAACTTCTCTTAAATAATCTACAAAAATGTGTGTTGTAAATTGGACACCTCTATATGAAGTAACAAACATTGGGGTCCCATGTAAGGAAAAAAACTCTTTTATATATTACGTAGCATAATATTAAACTGTTCTTATGGATTTGACTAGTAGGAAATCAGCTATTTTTTTAGTCGATCAACTGTCACCCAAATGGAGTCATGATTATAAAATGTGGACGGAAAACATATAAAAAATCCATAATTATGTCCTACCATTTCCACACTGGAATGTTTATATTCTGAGCTAGGTCACTGGGAATTTGATGTTCTACTTTCACTTGTTTGTTCCACATATTCTAATATATCTCTTCTATTGTCATTCCACCAATAGATCTCTTTAAGGTCATGGTACATCTCTGTAGAACCTGGGTGGATAAAGTATCGAAAACAATATGCTTCAACTATATTTTTTTTTTCACAACCCATATACGTCTGGGATACATAATCCCCCATGGCACCTTAAGATGTCATCTCTAAGTAGATAAAATGTTGAAATTTTATACTATCAAAATCCTTCTCTATGCTGGAGCAATATGGCATCATCATACTATTTTTATTTCACTAATGCTACTAATGAAGCCTTTATTGTGTTCTACACTACCACACCTCCATCTTTGGAATCTAAAATTCAAACATCTAGGTTGGATAATCTATGAACCTCTCGTACTAATTCCTACTTAATAGGGGAAAATCTTCTAGGTTACCATGGAAAAATGGCTCAGAGCATTTTTCGCTATATTAGCTTTGCCTTTATAGTATGGAATATTAAAATCATAGTCTTTCAATAGCTCTAAACACCTCCTCTACCTCAAATTCGACTCTTTTTTCTTAAAGAGATACTGGAGACTCTTATGATACAAAAGTTTATCGACTTGTAAACCATACAAATAGTGGCACCAAATCTTAAGTGCACATACAATTGTTGTAAGCTCTAAATCATGAGTGCGGTAGTTTCATTCATGCACCTTAAAAAGTCAAAAAGTATATGTTATATCCCATCTGCGTTGCATCAAAACACAGCCTAAGCCAATACCTGAAGTATCACAATAAGTTTCACATATTATTTTTCCTTTTGGTAAGGCCAACACTGGTGTTGTAGTCAATATATGTTTGAGCTCTTTGAAGCTTATTTCACAACATCTGACTACTAGAACTTGACTGTTATTTGTGTCAACTTGGTCAATGGAGAAGAAATAGAGGAGAAGCCCTGTACAAATATTTTATAATAGCCATCTAGCCCTAAGAAACTACACACCTCTCTTAGGGTAGATCTAGGACAATTCTTCACAGCCTTTATTTGATGGAAGACTACTCCAATGCCTTCACCATACACAACATAGCCAAGAAAAACTACTGAGTCCATAAAGAAGCAACATTTAGAAAAATTTCCATATTATTGGTCCTCTCTAACAGCACGTAGAACTGATATTAGATTAAATGAATGGTCTATGCATCATATGAATATATCAAGATGTAATTTATAATACAATCACACACAAATTAAGAAAGGGTTTGGAAACCATATTCATAAGGTCCATAAAGGATTTTGGGGAAATCATCATAATAAATAACATAACAAGAAACTCAAGGTGCCCATATCTTGTTCAAAAGGATATATTTGGAATATCTATTTCACTTATCCTCAACTGGGGTAGATGGACCTTAAGTCAATCTTTGAAGAACTTTTATCTCATTGTAACTGATCAAATTAATCATCTATTTTTGATAAAGGGTATTTATTATATATTGCCACTTTATTCAGCTGCCTATAATTGATATGCATTTGCATTGCTCCATCCTTTTACATACAAATAGTATTGGAGTACCCTAGTATGATATACTAGGATGAATGAAACCTTTATCAAGAAGATCTTTCAACTTCTCCTTTAACTTTTTCAACACTATTGGTGCCATTATATAAGGTGGAATAGATATGTATTGGGTATTGGGCTTACATCGATACTGAAATCAATCTCTCTAACTAGAGGTAATTTAGGAAGTTTGTTTGGAAACATACTCGGATATTCATTCACAATAGGTATGGATGGAAGAGTTGGCATTTTTTCTGAAATTCAATGGATATTACTTGAACTTGGTGATGTAAATATGTTTTTATTATAATGTTTTATCCCTTAAGATAGGAAATATACCTTCCCTTAGGCATCGTAGCATTAACTTTTCACTCTAGGTCTGGCTCACTCAGGAAACAAAACCGTGCAATCTTAGATAGACAATCAAGTGTAGCATAACAAGAGGATAACCAATCCATTCCTATAATAATGTCAAAATCAACCATTTCTAGCTCTATTAAGTTAGCCAATGTATCACAACCACAAACTTTTACCAGGCACCCGTAATAGATTTATTTACCTGTAATGGACTCTCCTTTTGAAGTTGATACTTTAAATGGATCACGTAGTAACTCTTGATCTGAACCAAAGTTCTTGGCAATGAATGAAGTAAATATGAAAGAGACATCCCTATAACTTTTAATGCATAAACATTATTGGATAAAACCTCTAAGATACTGTAACCATATCTTGGGAAACCTCTGAATCCTATTAGCATACTAATGTATACATGCGGTTCGCTCCATCTATAGAACTAGAATCACAACCACTACCCCTATCAGTACCTCTTTCTGATGTTGTTTGACGATCGCGAGATGAAGTTGGTATTGATAGGGAGGATTCTTCTAAAGAACCTGTGAACTGTGATCTTTTAAATCTGCCTTCAGCTATAAGTTTTGAACAATCACACATCTTATGACCCTCGACTCCACACCTATAATACTAGGTAGAGCCATTGTTATGAACCTTATGGTCATTTATGATAAATACGTGATATTTTGAATTCTAGAGAGGTTTGGTAGTTTCCCCAAGTCATTTATGAATTGTTGGGATCTGTAGTCCGGACCCCTGGTGACTCAGTTGACAAATATCTCAAATTCCCTATTTTAGAGCCTAAAACTAATTAGTCATTAACCAAAGTCAACTTTCATTAAAGACGAGCTTGGAATTAAATTCCAACAGTTCCGTTAGCTCAGGAATGCCAAATAAAGTAAAGGTTGACCTTAAGTTTATGTTTTGGAGTTTTCATTTGAAATTTATGCCAATTTGATGGTTTTGGTTATGTTTAAGGCCTAAAGTGGAGCTTGAGTAGTATATTGGTGTTTGTAGTGGCAAATCAGAATTTTAACGCTTCCAGCAGCTCTAGAGTGGTGAATTTAGTCTAGGAAGAGTGTTGGTGCTTCTGTCAGTGTGTTCGGTGTATTTTTGAGTACCTTAGTGGAGTAGTGTGTTTTTGGCTATCTTTGGTTTGAGGGGTCATTTTACTTAAAAGACATTAGTTGGTTGTTTTGACGATTCAATTAGATTTAGAATGTCATTTACATGCTATTTACGTATTTGGTTTGTCAAAGTTGACTCCGTTTCAATTCCCAGTCCCCAGATGGAAATTTTAAAATTTTTAATAAAAACCTACAACTGGTGCAGGTACAGTCCTTTAGCACGATCACGATAGTACCTCAGTGATTGCGATGCACAACATAGTCCTTCTATGCGATCGTGACCCTTGCCATACGATTGCGATTTGTACCCAAAAAAAATATTTTGAGTGATCGTGTCTCCTGTCACACAATCATTATCCCTGTCAGTATTACTCAACAGTTATTTGTATGTGATTGCGATGACCATTATACCTGGCAGTATATAATTTCTTGCACAACCCCAACGTTTTACCCTAACAGAAACCTTATGATTTTTTCAGTTTAAGGGCGTAAAACCACTCCCAAACATCATTCCAAGGCTAGGGAAAATCCTCCCATCATTGTTATTCGATCTCTATGCATTTTGGGTAAGTCTTCTTCGCTTTTCATTCTTAGTTTTCTTTATTTTTCCTATATTATTGACCCTAATTGATGAACCTGATAAATTAATGCCATAATCTGTGTCTTATTGTGAAATCCTTCATTTCTTAAATATACATTACTTCTAGGATCAATGATACATAAAAATTCTAACTTTAAACCCATAAATATTGAATATTTGACCCCGTTAGGGTCAAACTTGTGCGGTATATTTTGAAGCCCTTTCCACACTCAAATTATGCTTAGTTATGGAGAATTGATTCCTAATAACTTGGGGACCCCATAGTAATGTTTATTTTCCATTTTTATGCCCATTTTAGGCCTAGTTCGGAATTTAGTATAAATTATATCATTAGACTCATATTAATATATAAAATATATTGATGCAAGTTCCATAGCATTTGGAGATCATTTGACATCAGTCAGAGTAAGATTCGTGACCTTGTAGTGCTTTATTGTCTGACAACTGGTAGGATCCATGGGGTTATCTCTTGGCTTATAGCTTTAATAATTATACTAAATAGCATCCGTGGGTTGGGTAGCTAGGTAGATATAGTAACCCTGTACCATTCTTTTTTCTGTTGCATGTTTATATTTATATTTATATTTTGGCATCTAATGATATGGTGACTGTGACTTAGAAAATTTACTAGAAATACCTGTCCAAGGCATAGGATGTTGATATTACATGATATTACAATATAATTATTTCCTTTCTATATTTTTAGACTTGACGTGGTATCGAGCACCCGATAATACTACTATTTTTTACTTGTTTTAGCCCGGGCTTTACACCCTAGTACCGAGAAATATCACTTGACTAATTAATGTTGGCACTTGAGTCTGACCTAGAATAGGAAGTGAGTACAACCATTGGGACTGGAGTCCTTTGTTATATGATAGTGAGTACAACTTTTGATATCTATCACATTCAAGTTTTGGATACATTGTAATGATCGTCATGGTCATTTATAATAAATACGTGACATTTCATTCTAGATCATTTTGATAGTTTTCCAAGTCATTTATGACTTGATGGGATCAGTAGTTCGGATCCCTAGAGAATCGATTGAGAAATATCTCAAATTTCCCGTTTTAAAGCCTAAAACTAAGTACTTGTTGACCAAAGTCAACTTTCCTCCAAGACGAGCTCAGAATTAAATTTTGACAGTTCCATTAGCTCTAAAATACCAAACAAAGTCAATATTGACCTTAATTTTGCATTTCGGAGTTTTCGTTAGCAATTTATGCCAATTTATGGATTTTAGTTAAATTTAGGGCTAAAGTGGAGCTTTGGTTGTCTTTTGATGTTCAGAGTGTTGGATTATAAATCTAACACTTCCGTCAGCTCCAAAATGATAAATTTAGGCTAGGGAGGGTGTTGGTATTTCTGGTAGTTTTCTCGTTGTGATTTTTAGTATCTTTGTGGAGAAGCACACTTTTTGCTATCTTTGGTTTGAGGAGTCATTTTTATTTGAACGACCTCAGATGGTCATTTCAATGATTCCATTAGATCCAAAATGTCTTTTCCATGCTTTTTACATATTTGGTTTGTCAAATTTAGACTCCGTTTCAATTTTAAGACCTCGATTGGAGGTTTTAAAAATTTGCAGCAGAAACCTACAACTAGTGTAGGTGGAGGTCTTTATCGCAATCGCGTTGTGTCCTATGTGACCGTGGTGCACAAATCTCCATTTTACATGATCATGATCATCTTCACACAATCGTGATGTGTAACCTAATAATCCTTTCAAGATCGAGACCCCTTCACGCGATACGATGGCTATCGACTTCTTTCAGCGTGAGCGCGGGCAACAGTGTGCGATCTCGATGACCGGATAACTAACAACATATATTTCCTACATGACCCTTATGTTTTTTCAACAAAACCTCACGATTTCTTTAGTTCCAGGTGAAAAATTCTCCCAAACACCATTCCAAGTCTAGGGAATATCCTCTCAACATTGTTCTTCTATTTTTCCACATTTTTTGGGTGAGTTTTCTTCCCTTTTTATTCTTGAAAATTTTGGGTTCTACCATAAATTGATCCAAGAGTTGAAATTGATAAAATCAAGACCTAATCCATATATTTTTGAGTAATTCTTCTATGATTGAGTATACATTGCTCCTAGTATCAATTATACAC
>JBDJHY010978257.1:0-14481 GCA_039654485.1 Withania somnifera
CAAGGTAACAAAGCATTTTTGAGTTAACAAATAATAAGTAAAATCAATTACTATGTGCAAATTGTTTACAAATTGGTCATGTGCCACTGATGGCTATAGATGAAAACATATTTATTTTTTTAATAAGAAACACAATGGTGGTTATTATCAGAACAGTGACATGTAAGTGGACATTTATGAGGCACTAACAAAGAGCTAATCGAACAGTGGGTATGTAGATGAACAATATCACAAATCTAAGAGGTTGTCCGGTGGAGCGTATAAGAATAGTGATGAATAGGGTGTATTAGTAATGTTGCCATTAATTATGCTATTAGTTATCCTGAGATTAGTTCTAATGCAATATTTGATTTGATGTATTAAAAATAACATGCATTACATATTTTTTTGAAACTTAATTAGTTTCAAAATATCCTCCACGAATACAATGAAACTGATGAAGAAAAGGTATGAGAGGTAATCATATCTTTAGTCATATTATGCATTAAAACCCCTTGATTGCTAATACCATAGCTTCTCGTGTATTGGTATTGGTTATACATAGCAAAGTACCAAAAAGAGTGTAACTAAAGCAACGCATTATACAACAGCAACAAACTCAATATATTCTCAAAAAGTGGGGTCTAGGGAGGATTGACTGTATGCAATCCGTACCACTACCTTTAAGGTGAGATAGAGAAGTTGTTTTCGATTGTCCCCCGACTCAAGACAAGAACATAGAAAGGGACAATATAAGAACAACAGATAGGTAGTATTAGAACAACAAATAGCAACAGAAACAACAACAACACAAAATAATATACAAGCAATCTATCTGAAACAAAAAACTTCACCAAAACTCAAAAAATAAGACACTACACTCATAGAACTATGACTACTAGAGAGAACAACAAAACAAAGCACTCCAACCAATTCGACTAATATTCTACCCTAATATGTGTCCTCCACAACTCTTTATCAATGGTCATGTCCTCGATGAGCTGAAACAACTTAATGTCATGTCTAATCACCTTTCTACAATATTTCTTTGGTCTACCTCTACCACGTCTAAATCCATCTGAAGTGAACCTCTTAAACCTCCGCACTAGGGCATTCGTGCACCTCATCATCACATATTCGAGCCATCTCAACCTCGCTTCCCGTATATTGCCCTCAACTAAAGAACTTTCACCTTATCTCGAATGACATCATTTTTAATTCTATTTCTCCTAATATACCTACACATCCATTGCAACATCCTCATTTCTGTCACCTTCATTTTTTGAATGTAAGAGATCTTGATTGGCTAGCACTTCGCCCCATAAAACATAGTCGGTCTAACCAGCACTCTATACAACTTGTCTTTAGTTATACATAGGTTAAAAAGGTGGACCAAAGAAGATATTAATAATACATACAACTAATGCATGCATTATTTTTTCTAATGCAATCCTACCAAACGACCCCTAATGGAAAACAACGTGTTGTCGTATACAGTGATACCAACTAGTTAATGAAAAATGTGTCATTAAACATCCAAATGCGCCAATGTGACACTAATTGATCATAGTACATGCTTTCCAAACAAAGTATATTTCCGGACTAGAAAGACAAAAAACAGGTCAAATAAGATGATACTTCTTCTTATTTTGACAAATTGCACTAGATGATCAGGATTAAAAATCCTAATGCTACAGAACAGGATTTAATTGCAGCTTACCTTAGTAAGGTAAAAACTGACTTTATCAAAAAATTTAAAGTTAAAATAAACAACAGTCCTTATTCGGAAGAATCTACTAAATCCATGAAAGATGCAGAAGACACAAATAATTATCTAGTTGGGGAGTCACAACCAATCGAAGACCCCAGCACTGAAGACGTATTTGACAGTCTAATTGAAATAATGCTTCAGAAAGCAAAAAAATAAAAAGGATAATAATTCCTCTACATCAAGAGGCAAGGGGCAAATGTTTAGAATAATTTTAGCAAAATTATTACATGACGACAACATATATGTCATTTTCAACTTTATAATTGGAAAACAGCATTCAGTAGCAGAAGGAAGAAAAAAGAAGAAAAGAAGAAGTGCAAATGTTGATGTCAGCTTTAATAAAGCAATGGGCCTCTTACTTTTATAAAGTTAACTTTAATAAAGTTACTTTTTCCTTTATGAATTATGTAAAGTTTGTCGGCCATTGTAAAATTTTAGCCGATCATGTATATCTTTTCTTTCTTTTCCTTTCTAGAATTTAAGTAGAATATAATTATGTTTCAAGTCCGTCGCCTCTCTCTGTCTATATGAGGCTTTTAGTTTCAGTGGTTAGGTATCAGGAGAAAAACTCTCAGTTGTGAACACTCTCTTATAAATAATATTTTTCAGAAGCAGTGTTCAAGTATAATAAATATTGTTCTTCAATAATCTGTAAGTATTTCTTATTTATTTACTTTAAAGTTTATTATTTGTGTTTAGTATAATCATGACAGGCTAGTAGTCTGTATTATCTAATTTTTTCTGAGAATTTTAGTCCTATATATTATTACAACATGATAGTAATATCATCACATAAGCATTTACAGTAATAATTTATTATGGGTATGAAATAGCTAAAATTATTATATAAGATTATATAGTGATTATTATGGGTATTAAGAAATATGATTAAGTAACACAATTGCCGCACAGTGCCTTTATTATGTCGTTTAGTCGTTGATGATATTTAGGCGTTTAGGCATGTTTCTGGCCATTTGTTTTGGTCTAGTTGTTTCTGTTCATATTAAATTTAATGTAAATCCCATGTTTAAATAATCATTGTAAAATCTATTATAATAATTTGGCTAAAGTAAGTAAACTCCCATATTAGCTGTAAATGTCCTATTTAAAATTGTTAAGCCCACGTGATTGTATATTGAGTCACTTATTAAAGTTTTTAACTAATATTTGTTAAAGTTTTCACACTATTATTGTACTTGAGTTCAGTAAGTGGAGGTGGAAATATCACAGTAATTGTCATGCATTGTATATCCATGGGTTAGGTTATTATATAACTTGTTTACTTCCTGCTCATACATTCAGTACATTTAATATACTGAGTGCATATTTTGTGTTGCATGTCTTATACCATGTAGATCCTACTAGTCATGCAGACGTTTATGGTTAATTGGATCAATATTCTCAGGGATAGAAGAGTGGTGAGTCCTCATTGTTCTGAAGGACCAAGATCTTGGAGCTTGTTTATTCTTTTATTTGGAGTAGATCTAGTACTATAGTTTTATTCTTTATTTTACTATTTGGTAACTAGATAGAGATCTTGTTCTAGTAGTCCGTATTTAGCGAGTAGAGACTTTCATACAATGTTGTATTATCTTGATATTGAGTTTTCATTTATTCATTTGTTCATTTATTGACTGATGTAAGGTCCATTACTTATTCATGATATTTTATTAGTATTGCTTTCGCTGAGTGTTAGTGAATAGATATATATATGAGTCAGGGGTCCATCTGAGGCTACTCTGTAGGAAAGGATGCTGTGCCATAACCAGGGGGTTACCTTAGGCATGACATTTCCGGATCCACTCAGATTCTTCACCGGTCTTATCTAAAGCTATAACTCATATTCCATCATAGAGCGAGCTATTCATGTGTTTTTAGATAATTTCCAAGACATACTCCTCCACCAAGTGTAAATAAATATCCATTTGTAGATTCAACTTTAGATGATCTGGTGATCCAATTTTCATTGCTATATCCTTCAAGTACCATAAGATATTTTTCATAATGCAAAGTGAATTTTTGAATATGTTTTAAATATCCCAAAACTCTTTTGTTATCATCCCATAAGTTTGATTGGGATTACTAGTGTACCTAATCAGTTCACTAATAGAACATGCTATATCTGGTCACGTACAATTCATGATATACATCAAACTTTTTAAAACTCATTCATACTCCAATTATGAGTCACTTTCACATTTATTCTTTTGAAGTGCAAAGCTTATATCCATTGGAGTCTTAGTGATATTAAAATTCAAATATTTGAACTTGTCAAGTACTTTTTCTTTATAATGAGACTGTGACAATGCTAGACCTTCAGAAGTTCTATGAATCCTTATCTCTAAGTTTACATCAGTAACTCCTAAGTCTTTTATATCAAACTTTCTAGCCAGCATTCGTTTGGTAGAATTTATGTCAGAAATTCCTCCATTGCTGTTCAACATATCATCAATGAACAAATAAACAATGGGTTAATGATTCAAGGTGTTTTAATACAATACATTTACCACACTCATTTATCTTGAATCCATTTTCCAACATTATTTGGTCATGTTTTTCATGTCATTGTTTGGAGATTTGTTTTAGTCCATACAATAATTTAACAAGTTTGTGCATTTTCCTTTTTTTATATGGAACCACAAAACCTTAATTTTTACATATAAATTTCTTCCTCCAATTCTCCATTTAAGAAAATTGTTTTAACATACATTTAATGGATTTCAAGGCCATATACTACTGCCAGAGCTACTAATATCTTAATGGACGGTATTCTCATTATCGATGAATATGTGTCAAAATAGTCAAGACCTTTATTTTGTCTATAACTTTTGACAATAAGTATGGATTTATGTTTGTTGATAGTTTATCAGTTTTTTTTCTTTTAAAGATCCATTAGAGAACCTAAAGATTTATTTTTAGGAGGGAGATCAAACAACTCCCAACATATAGTTGTTAAACATGTTTTACTATTTGTATCATATGTGATAACAACATAACCCATAGTCTTTTTGTCATGCCTCGAGTCTACACCGTAGATGGGATAAGGTCTCTAATACATAAGTTTTTCATGAAAGTACCCTTGGATCTGGATCATGTATAAACCAATCAAACTATAATATCTGGCATAAGAAAGTAAGAATAAATGGGATAAATCAATAAATGATAACTCAATGCTGGATAAAGTGTACAAAGTCTAAAAGAGATACTAAATATCATATGAGATCTCTTAGGAAACAAAACCTAGATAACTTAAAAATGTATTGAAAACTGAAATAAACTACTAAAAAGATCCTAATATGAATGAGCTTAGTCCCTGGATCCTGACTACTCACCACCAGATTGCTGGATATGTAGAGTTTGGTTAACCTTGAGCATGGTGATGGCTATTCGAACCTACATGATAAAAGCATGTTGGAAAAAATGCATCAATACATGGATTACTAAAAGTCATACTAAATATCATATGAGATCTCCTAGAAATAAAACCTAGCTAACTTGAAAACGTATTGAAAACTGAAATAAACTACTAAAGAGATTCTAATATGAATGAGCTTAGTCCCCGGATCCTGAATACTCACCACAAAATAGCTGGATATGTAGAGTTTGGTTAACCTTAAGCATGGTGATGGCATCCGAACCTACATGATAAGACCATGCAGGAAAAAAATGCATTAGTAAATAGATTATATAGAATATGTAGGGGTGCAACAAGCAATAGTTGGATGAGACAAAACATATATGTATGTAAGCATAACTATAGACATGTAATTGAACTGAATCAAAATACCCTAAAATAGTGTAAAATAGTCAAAGCAAGATCGACAATGTTATTAACCCACAAATCATAAATTTTAAATGATAAGTAAAGACTTAACATTAAATAAATAAAGTAAACTAGTAAACACTTGGTTTATATGAAATGTGAACTAACCAGTAGATGACACTTTTGGAGCCTCTATAACTGACATAACTCCAGGTGAGTAATTATGAAGTCTAACATATAACCCAATGCTGGAAGGGCCTTTTATACCTTTTCGAGATGTAGAGCCTAAAATAGCCTAGGATCTACTAAGTTTGATCTGATTCCTTTGAAATGCAAAGCTAAATAATTATGGTGAAACATAGATATGGAACTTGAATATCACCCTAATTGTCAGGTTAAATCCCTCATCCTCTCGGTACTAATACTACTCCCAAAATTGAAAAATGACATTTGAGTGACTGCTCTTAACAAGATTAATGATACTAGTCTTAGTACTCAATTAACTTGTAACCTATTATGACTATTTGTAAAGTTGTCTTTTAGATACTAGTTATTTGTTATGTTTTTAATTTATGAAAGCATGTCTGAGCCTATCTATCAGGCCAGTTCTGAGTAAATTGAAACACTTGGTTTTGCCTGAACTGGAGTTAACGCTTATTAAGTCGAAGTCAATACAATTTAATTTGGAAATATGAAATCCATAAGCTTTTAGTTTAAGAATGAGACATATAGTCATAATCCTTAATTTGTGGGTAATTGCACAAAATTCATAAAGATAGGTTATTCTACCATAATAGGTATAGAAATAATAGAAACATATATAATTAAACATGGATATGTTCTGAAATGGATTAGACATAAAATACACTACTTTGATGTTTTACCCTAACTTCAAGAATCATGAAACTTTTGAAAACTGAAGGTTTTGGACCCAAGGGTTAAAGTCAACCCTTAGTGAAATGATACATACCTATATTGAAGCTTAAAACCAAACTTGATAAAGGTTCTATGCAATTTTGAAGAACCCTAAGTCTGAGTATAAGAGAAGAACTTTGCTTGATAATTTTCCTTTAAGTCTGTGAGTGGAATAATGAAGAGGAAAATAAAGGTTTGGTTATTTATATCCCTCTAAAATTAATCCAAAACAACTAATGGATAGGTCAAATAAAGAGGGAAAATTCTAAAAGGTTCCTGAAAAAATGGATTAAAAAAGAACCGGAAGGTTTTATGGACAGGTTAACAGTTCGTCAACTGTCCCATCAAACCTGGATAGATTAATCAAATTACTGGGAGGTTTCTATGGTGGACATTATGATCCATAATCACATATTGCGGACCATAGGATGGTCTAAATAACCCTCTAACACTTGTCAAAATTTTGGGAACACTGGATTACTGAACTTTCTACAGTTTATAGAAACTTTTCACAGTTCGTCATTCCTTTTTTGGAAACTAGGAAAAACACTTAATCTATTGGACAAAGGGACCAAGTTTCATGGAGGAACTTACAGTTTGTCAAGCAATTTATGTACCATTAAATAATCATGGAAATTCATTGATATGTAGAATTTTTCATCGGAAGGATCCAATAATGGGCTGTCAGACCATTTGATGGTCGGTGGACTCTTCAATTAAAATAAAAATAGTTCAAAAGCTTATGAAATTCACAAATAATCTCAAGGGGAGATATTGTACCACCTTCAAACAAACTCTATCATAAAATTTAAGGTGTTACAATATCTCCCCTTGAGATTATTTGTGCTCAATTAAAGGCTAAAGATGAAAATGGAATTAGTATGACTGATGGAACTGGCTGACTAAATGTTGAGCAGACTGAAAAAATGAAAGGGACTGAGTTGCATGAACTAAATATAGCTACATACATGTACTATGAATGTATGAGATAATACCTAAAAAAAGCTAACATATAGAATGAAACTGAATTGAGTAAGCTGAATAAAGGGGATAATTTCCATAGGCTGAATTTGTACTAGGAGGTAAATATGGGAATATTTCGACATCGTGTCTTCTTTTCAGGTAGGTCGTTCCACGGATTGATTCTGCCAAAGGACTTTGATTGATGAAATTTCCTTATTTTTTATTCTGCAAACCTGACGGTCTAAGATCTGAAAAGGAATCTCCTCATAAATCATATTGTCTCTAATACTAATGACCTCCATAGTCAAAACCAAGGAAGGATCACTTATGTATTTTCTCAAAAAATAGAACATGGAAAACTAGATGAACTACTATCAGGTCTACTAGAAAGTTTAACTCATAATCAATGTTGCCAACCTTCCTCAAAATCTCATAAGGAAAAATATAGCAGTGACTAAGCTTCCCTTTATTTACAAATCTCATGACTCCCTTCATAAGAGATACCTTAAAAAAGACCCAATCACCTATAAAAATTCCAAGTCCCTCTTCCTTACCTCTACATAATATTTTTATCTATTCTGAGAAATACTCAATCTATCTCTGATCAACTAAACTTGCTGAGTGGCATAATGAATAAGTTCTGGACCTACCTTAGCTACCTTACCTACCTCAAACCATCTAATGGGAAATCTATCTCCTTTCATATAATGCCTCAATTGGTCCATATAAATACTATAGTGATACTTATTGTTGTATGCAAACTCTTATCAAATGTAGATGGTTAACCCAACTACCCTTGAAGTTGATCACGCAAAGCACTCAACATATTATCCAGTGTCTAGATGATCCCCTCCTCCTAACCATCTGTCTACAGATGAAATGCAAAACTGAGATGAACCTGGATACCAAGAGTCCTCTTAAAAGATCTCTAAAACTATGATGTGAACTTTGTACCTCGATCAGAAACAATAGCAAAGGCACACTGTGTGTAAAGCCCTGAAGATACCCCCTGGATACCAAATGATGCTAAGAACCCATAAGTAAGACACGATCAAGCCCTTGGTATGTGAACGTATTCATAAACATGAGTATACAATGGAAGCTTAACTAAAAAAGGCATAAAAGAGAACTCATATGTCATAATGATAGTCGAAATAATTTATGAGTTGGACACAATTGGAAAACGTAAATTTATCTAGTTTCATATGGCTCTATGTACAAAACCATCTAAGGAATGAAGGCAAACCTCTGAGACAAACCGTCAAGAGGCCCTCAACATATAATAAAAGAAAAGACAACCAAAGGAAATAACGACTCTAGTCCCCGACAAACGAGGACTCACCAAGATGTTCGATTAATGTCCTTTCTACTAACCTCGCTACTGATTGGGGAAACCTGTATCTGCCTAATAATTACATGCAGTCAAAATGGGTCAGTATATCTAATATACTGGTATAGAAGTATCTGCATAAAATATTATAAATAATATAAGGCTGGAATAAAAATCACTGCAATGACCTAAACTACTGAACTAAGCTAAAAATACAAGTCTTGGCTTGAAGTATGTATCATAAGTGCAATACGTATTTATTTGGGTCAAGCATTTACCTTTATCATGAAAATCTTAGTCATGAGTTTGGGAGTTATAGAAACTATGCTATAAGCTACATAGAGTCCGGTGTCATAAACCCACGCCTAGATAGGTCCAATGTCTTATAACCCACTTTGGAAAAAAGTCAACCTAACTTGCCATGGTTAGGACAAAACTTATAATTCTAAGCTAAGGATCATTAACTAGAGTAGTCATGATGAACCTAAATGGGCACAACTGACTAATTTTACCTCACTAATGGGCTTAGTTTATCCTATTGGTGTCAAATAATCCTCCCAATATGTGTGATAATATTCTTAAAATATATTAAGGACATATCTCGATACCCGTAACTTAAATCATAAATAAGTCGGAGCTCCTAAATTCTTTCTTGTTTCATAGTACTTGTTTCACGATTCATAATAATATCACCTGATGTAGTAACTCTAGACATGAGGATCTTTCATACTAAAATCATGATATTTTTGATTTATCAAAGGATCAATTCAAAATATGTTCAATGATAAGATCTCATGAAAACACATATAAATTCATGCTAACAAGCATTAGTTCATGTGGATATTGTAAAATTGAAATCATAAAAACAGTGATGAACAAATCATAAATTTGGGTCTTCAAACCCTAGAATAAAAACAAGGCTTAATTTCATAAAACAAGAATTTTGGGGCATGATCATCAAAGGAAATCTCATTGAATACTACCACGCCTGATTAGGAACAAATCCCTATAAGAATCTCTTGTAGAATTTAAAACTTTGAAAACCTAGGTTGAACTTGCTTGAACATGGTTTTTCTCTGCTTCTTGTCTTAGAGTTAGTAATCTTTAGAATGAATAGGTGAATGTAGGATTTTGGATTATATACTGAGCGTAAAAAATAGAACTTAAGCAAAAAATAACTAATAATTGGGAGAGGGGAAAGGCCTAAGGTACCCTTGGGAATTTATTAAAATTGTAGAAATTTTCATGTTGCAGGGTACCACAAGAAGACCTACGAGTCGTAGGTCAGAACCATGACTTGTGATTTCCCTTCATGGAATCCAAGAGATGTTTACTGAATTATAGTACCAGGTTCCCATGATTCATATACATAACTCGTAAGAGGGAACCACGATTCATGGTACCTCTTATGGAGATCTTGGACGTTTTAAATTTCTGGAAAATTTTTGGAACTATAGTACGACTGCACCTACAAGTCGTAGAACGAATTATGGTTCCAAAAGTAGAATTTGTTTATATATTTTCAATTAACAAATTTTTGGAAGGTTTTTATGGACAAGGGTACGAGTCATGGGAAGGGGTCACGGGTCATGGAGTAACTCGTGGCTCCCTGGGAATATTTTTCTTTCTTATGGTTTGAATTTTAAGCTTATTTTTTAGAATTTCTAGGCTAGTACAAATATCGGACATTAGAATATATACCCCTTAAGGTCATTTGTCCTTGAATGATGATCAGAGTTATGCTTTAAGATGAAAAGGTTTGGGAGGAATTTGCATAAATCATGATAACTAAGATGAAAGTAAGTGTGAACTTGGGTTATTAATGAAACTAAGCATGGTTTGACTTGACTTGACATGAAAACATAGACAGAGTTTGCTGGCACTGACTCATAGAATGAAACTGAAGGAAAAGCTAACATTTTAAAACTTGGTTACCTTATGATTTTCCGGAGCTATAAGGTAAAAGATAGGGATATTTCTGTATCATATCTGCCTCTGCCTCCCAAGTATCACCCTCAGCAACTTGATTTCTCCATAAAACCATAATTGTTGCCACTTTCTTATTCCAAAGATGCAAACCTACCTGTCTAGAATATAGAATACCACCTCTCATAAGTGAGATTTACTTAATGCCTATGCTCCAATAGGAAATACCAACGAAGGATCATTTAAGAATTTCCTTTAAAGAGATACATGGAACACCGGATGGACTGCTGCAAACTTATCTAGTAAGTCCAGCTCGTAGGCCACATGGCCTACTATTCTAACAATCTTGTACAGACCAAAAAAATGGGTAGTAAGCTTCCTTTTATTTTGAAACCTCATGACACACCTTTCATAGGTGACATTTTCAAGAAAATGCAATCACCTATCTCAAACTCCAACTCTCTCCTTCTAACCTCAGCCTATGACTTTTGCCTACTCTGAGTTGTTTTCAACCTATCTTTAATCAGTTGAACTTTCTAAATAGCTTGAAATTTAAAGTCTAGAACAATCAAAGGTACATCACGAACCTCAAACCAGCCAATGTGATATCTACACCTCCTCTTATATAAGGCCTCAAATAGAGCCATCTAGATGCTGGACTAATAACTATTATTAGATGCAAATTCAACCAAAGGTAGGTGATCATCCCAACTAACCTTGAAATCAAATGTGCAAGATCTTAGCATATTCTCTAGATTTTGGTTGGTCCGCTCAACCTGACTATCTGTCTGCGGACGAAAAATGGTGTTGAGATAAACCTGCGAACCCATACCTTTCTGGAATCACTTCCAGAAATACAAAGTAAACTGAGTACCCCTGTATGAAATGATTGTCAAGGTCAAACTATGTATGCGAACAATCTCCTGTAGGTATAATCTACCATACTCCTCTGTTGCCATCTTTGTGTGAATAGGTAGAAAATAAGTTGTCTTGGTTAATCTATCCATAATTAACTAAATGGAATATTTCTTCTTCTTAGTACGTGGAAACCCAGTAACAAAATCCATATTGATCACCTCCCACTTCCAAGTAGGAATCTCAAATCTCTAGATTTCACCTGCTAGCTTCTGATGTTCAGCCTTCACCTGTTGGAAATTTCTACATTTAGCCATAGAATGTCCCTTTTCATTCCTTCTCACTAGTAAACTTACCTTAAATCTCTGTACATCTTAGTGGCACTAGGATGAACGGGATACCTAGAACTCTAGGTTTCTCATAAGATCCTTTCCCTTAAGCCACCTATATTTGGAACACATAATTGAACCTTAGATCTTAACACTCCATCTCACCCTTTTGAGAAAACTTGCCGTTCATGCCTACCAAATCTACTCTCCAGTTTAAGAAAAAATAGATCTCTATCCTTTTTTCCTTCACCTCCACTACTAAACAAGACTCAAAAAAATTCAGAACCAACATACCACCACCATCCTGACACCCAAATGTGCAAGCCGGTGCATATCTCTAGCAATCTCCTTCTTACTCTTTTGAACACGAGACAAGTTTCCCATAGAGACTCTATTGAGAGCATCATTTATGACATTTGTCTTACCAGGGTGGTAAAGCACACTCATATTATAATCATTAAGTAACTCCAACCATCTTCTCTGGAAAAGATTTAGATCTTTTTAGTAAAACACATACTGGAAGGCTTTTGTGGTTTGTGAAAACATCCATATGGACACCATAAAAGTAGTGTCTCCACAACTTAAAAAAAATGACTATGACTGTCAACTCGAGGTCATGAGTTGGGTAATTCGTCTCAAGAACCCTTAAGCTAGCTCAAGCATAACCTAAGACCAACCCTAGAAGCATTATAGTAGACCAAAACCCCCTCATTACCCTCTGAAAGGGTCTACACTAGAACCAAATTCAACTTATCTATCAAGTCCTGAAAACTTTGCTCATAAGATTTAGATTATTAAAACATAACTTTCTTCTGGGTCAATTTGGTAAGAGGGGTTGATAAGGTAGAAAAATCATTCACGAATCTCTAATAGTACCCATTTAACCCCAAAATACCTCTAATTTTGGTTGGAAAGGTAGGTGTAGGACAATTCTTCACAACATTAATCATTTGAGAGTCGACCCGGATACCATCTCCAAAAATAGCATGGCGGAGGAAAGATACAAATTCAGCTAGAATTTACACATAGAAAATTTAGTATAAAACTGACAGTCTAGAAGGGTCTGGAGAACAATTCTTAAATAATTTGCATGATCTTACGCACTCTTGGAATAGACTAGTATGTCATCAGTGAATACAATGATGAAGGATCAAGATGTGGCTTAAATACTTTATGTAGAAGATCCATAAAGTGGTTGGGGAATCAGTCAATACAAAATATATGAATACAAACTCATAATGACCATAACGAGTTCGAAAGGCAGTTTTTGGGATATCCCATTCCCTAACATTGAGTTGATGATAATCGAACCTGAGATATATCTTGGAAAAGAAGTTGGAACTCTGGAATTGGTCAAAGAGATCATCAATTCTAGAGATGGGATATTTTATTTGATGGTCACTTTATTTATCCATCAATAATATATACACATACGGAGAGAACCGTCTTTATTTCGCATGAATAAGATAGGGTCTCCTCAAGGTGAAACACGGGGCCCAATGAACCCCTTATTTAACAAGTCATTTATTGTTATTTGAGTTTTTTAAGTTTCACTGGGGCCATCCTATAAGAAGGAATGGATATGGGCTATGTATGAGGAAGAAGATCAATCACGAAATCAATATTCCTATTTGGTGGATTACCAATAGATCATTTAGGAAACCTGCTAGAAATTCTCTAACAATTGAGACTGACTAATTGATGGGAGTCTTAGACTTAGAATCCTTAACTCCAACCAGATGATATATGCAACCTTTGGAGATTATTTTTCCTTCTTTGAGGTAGGAAATGAAATGACTTTGAGGAGCAATAGAACTACCACCCTATTCTGAAGCCCGTTTACAAGAAAACTGAAATTTGACTATTTGGGTTCTACAATCAATGTAAGAAAAATAGGAATAAAACCAGTATATACCAATAATGACATCAAAATCCACCATATCTACTTATATAAAGTTTCCCAAGGTGAATCTCCTAAGAACTGAAATTAGGAAATTCTAATAGACCCTTTTGGCTATACTATGGACTCACCTATTAGGTTTAAAATTGAGAATGACTCTGAAAGTTGAACAGGACTAACCCCAAACTTCATGTAAACATAAGGTGAACAAAAGATAATGCAGCCCCCGGATTCATCAATACAAAATAATCAACAAACAATACTGGCAATATACCTATAACAATATCGAGTGACTCCTCATGGTCTTGGCGGGATCCTAGTTCATATAACTAGTTTTGGCACTACTCGCCGCCGACCCTAGAAGTACCACCCTATTAAGCATTGCAGGTTGGTGGAGATATTAATGTTGTAGATTGAGACTTGCCCCTTTTTTGATTTTCTTTCCTTGTCACTGTACAATCCCTAATCTTGTGACCCGCTTAGCCACAACCAAAAAAACTATCCTTTCCAACCAAACATCTCCCTGGATAATTCTTCCCATACTGAGTGAAATTGGTAAATTTCATGGTATTGTAATGAATGGTACCTTGAAACTTAGTCCCATAAGTTCCTCTTTGCTTACCCCTACTAGTAGGAGATGGTGCACTAGTTAAAGATGGATTCAGAAACCTATGATGAGACTGAGGCCTCTTTCCTCCACCATAACCTTGCTCCTGACTCTGACGAGTCTGATTAAATCTAGCCCTCTTA
>JBDJHY010978367.1:0-14481 GCA_039654485.1 Withania somnifera
GCTACGGATTACAGGGTTTGGTTCTCCTACTGGGTGGATAGTAGGTGCCATCATGACTCCGAGAAGTCGGGTCGTGACATAGGCAGTGGCTACCTTGTGTATTACCTCATACTTTCTCAATAAACCTTTAAACCATGCATTCTTGAAATTTAATCCACCATCACTACTCATCACCTGTGGAGTGCCAAAGCTTGTGAAGATATGTTTCTTCATGAACTTGAGTACCACCCTCGCATCATTCATGGGTAGTGGAATTGCTTCCACCCATTTTGATACATAATCAACCGTTACGAGAATGTTCTTGTTCCCATGAGATGGAGGAATGGGCCCCATAAAATCAATACCCCTAACATCAAAGATCTCAGTCTTATAGATATTGTTCAATGATATCTCGTGAATTCTGGAGATGAACCCCGTCCTTTGACAGTGGTCACACTACTTCACAAAGACATTAGCATCCCTAAACAATAAAGGCTATAAGAAACCCGATTGAAGGACTTTGTGTGCGATGCGTTCCCCTCCATGATGTCCCCATAAGGCAAAGCATGGTATTTGGTAAGAATATCGTACATCTCACACTTCGGCACACACTTGTTGATAAGCTGATCTGGCCCTTGCTTATAGAAGAATGGCACATCCCAGAAAAAAAACTTTCAATCATGACTCGGTCGCTTCTTCTGTTGACTTGTGGCTCCAGGTGGAAAAAACCCACTCACCAATACATTTCCTATATCTGCATACCATTGAAGCTGTTATATTGATAAGTTCATCAGTTGTTCGATAGGGAATTCTTCTCTGATTTGCCTCTGCCCCTCAATGTGCACATGATTGTCCAATCAGGACAGGTGATCAATCACATAATTTTCACAACCTTTACGATCGCAAATCTCAAGATCAAATTGTTGAAGCAAAAGGATCCACCTAATTAACCTTTGCATCCTTTTTATTGAACAAGTATCAGATCTTCGCATGATTGGTATACACTATTACTTTAGTCTTACTAGGTAGGCCCTAAATTTATCGAGTGCATTAACCAATTCTAGCATCTCCTTGATAGTATAGTTAACCTAAGCGACATCCAAAGCCTTGATAGCATAATATATAGAGAAGATGATCTTATCCTTCCTCTATCCCAGTATTGCACCCACAACAGTATCACTCGCATCGCATATCAATTCAAAATGTAGATCCCAATCGGGAGCAATAAGAATAAGAGCCTCAGTCAAAGTCTTCTTTAGATGGTTAAAGGCTTTCAAATATTTAACAGAGAATTCAAATTTTGCATGTTTTTCAAGCAATCTACACAATGGCCGAGAGATCATTGAGAAGTCATGGATAAATATCCTATAGAACCCGGCGTGCCAGAGAAAACTCCTCACCCCTCACACTATGATAGGGTGTGGTAACTCTGAAATCACATCAGTCTTGGCCTTGTCAACTTTTAAACCAACTTTGGACACCTTGTGTCCAAGAACAATGACTTCTTTAACCAAGAAGTGACATTTCTCCCAATTCAACACCAAATGTGTTTCTTCACATCTTGCTAAGATTTTATCCAGATTATGTAAACACACATTAAAAGAGTTCCTATAAACCAAAAAATCATCCATAAATACTTCAATGAATCATCCACTATATCACTAAATATGGCCATCATGCATCTTTGGAAGGTAGCAGGCACATTACACAACCCAAAGAGTATGTGCTGGAAAACATAAGTACTGAAAAGGCATGTAAAGGTGGTCTTCTCCTGATCTTTAGGAACTATGGATATTTAATTATACCCTGAATATCTATCCAAGAAACAAAAATAATCTTGACTCGCAAGTTTATCAAGTATCTAATCCATAAAGGGAATCAGATAATGATCCTTGCGAGTTGCTTCATTAAGCCTAAGATAGTCCATGCAAATTCACCACCCAGTGATTGTATGAGTCGACACTATCTCATCTTTGTCATTTGTCACCACAGTCATGCCTCCTCTTTTAGGGACACTACAGTGGAATCACCCATTTACTGTTGGATATGGGGAAAATAATACCTGCATCTAGCCATTTGATCACCTTTTTCTGCACCACCTCTTTCATTGGTGGATTCAGTCTCCGTTGTTGCTATACCTTGGGCTTATAGTTTTCTTTCATTAGAATTTTATGCATACAGAATGCAGGGTTGATGCCCTGAATATCAGATATTTCCATCTAATCACTTTCTTCCTCTATTTCAACACTGCCAAAGCTTCAACAACTTATGCCTTAGATAAGTCGGTAGCAAGTATAATTGGTAGAGTCTCATCTTTTCCCACGAAAGCATACTGATGGCTGGGTAATACTTTTAACTCCAACTTTGGAGCTTCTTCAACAAATGGCTTTTGAGGAGGCCCAAGCGGCCTATTTAGTGGCTCATACTCTCTTTACTTTGCATAAATGCTAGCAAGGTATAATAACTAGATCTTCTTGTAGGCTTCAATATATCCTTCAGATTCTTGACCCGTGATTTCCCTTACTAGAGGATCACTAAAAATTGGTACTGATACTTCACTGTCTACATCAAACACTATGATTGTCGATAACTCCTCATATATTGCAGGTAGCTTTATGGCCTTGTACACATCAAACCTTCTACTTTGTCATGTGCCCTTTTAGTGAGTCGCCCTACAACCACATCAATCAACACACGACTAGTGGTTTGAAATGGAAACCCTAAAATAAATAGGACTTCTAGATCTGGCTTAAAATAAAAAATAATAAAGTCCACAGGAAAGATCAACGATTCTACCTGAACCAACACGTCATCTACTATGCCAAGAGGTCTAACTAAAGATCAATCAGCCAACTGTAGAATGATTGTGATGGGTATTGGATTACCCAAACCCATTTTCTTGAAGTAACATGCTGGCATGAGATTTATGCTTACACCCAAATCACATAACTTTAACACTGAGATCCTGGCCAATAGTAATCTAAATGGTGAAACTGCCCGGATCTTTTTGCTTCATGGGTAATCTGTTTTGAATGTATGATGTGCACTCTTGAGTAATATCCATTATGTAATTCTCGGTAAAATGATATTTGTTAGCCATAATATATTTCACATACTTGGCATACTTGGGAATTCCCTGCAATAAATCAATCAAAGGCAAGTTAATATGAACTTACCCCCATAATTCTTTAAACTTTTGGAATCCCTCTTCTTCTCTTTTTTTCAAATGTTGAGGAAATGGTGTGGTGGAGGTCTCACAATAGCATTTGCATCCCCAGACTTAATTTCTTTTACCTTGCCACTGTCTACGTTATCATTGTTGCTTTCTACTTCTTTGCTAAATTAAATTTCCTTTTAAGGCAGTAACTCATGCAATTGCAATCCGCATCTCCTTGTAACTACATTTACTTGTCTTGGTTTTTTGTATGTGTTTCTTGGAAGACCCCCTTAGGGCTTTGTATTTTGTGACACAGCCATTTGCCATATTTTCCTCTCTAGTTGCTGTGTAGCCATTTGTTGATTTTTTAGATCTGCTCCAACCTTACTAGTCTCTCACTATCACGTGCCTACCCTTCTAGTAACTTTTTAAGCATCTTTTCTGTATTGTTACCGGGCTGCACATTCTGTGAAGTACCATAATTCTCTGATTTGATTAATTGTTTTTGTACTGACTTGGACCCTGTTGATGCTGTTGATTCTGATTTCCACTCCAAGAGAAGTTTGGGTGGTTTTTCCAGCTTGAGTTGTAAGTGTTACCATAGTATTTCTGTCCTGCACCTCTCTGTGCATTTTGCACGAAGTTAACCAAATCAGGATTGGCCCCGCATACATTAGAAATATGATCGCCTCTCCTATATGTTTCATACAAATTTACAACCTTAATGGACTGCATACACGGCAGCCTACTGTTGTTGTTGTCATCCAAACATGTTTTGGAGAGATGAAACATGTGCTAATAAAGCTGTGACCACATCTAACTCCACAATCCCGACAATGTTCTTCTTACCATTTTCTCTTAATACGTCTCCATTCCAATCTAGATTACCTGTGGAAATCCTATTCAGTAATGTCTACATCTCATCATATGTTTTCTCCAAGGCCTGTCCCCCAACTACTGAGTTTAGAAATATTTTAGAATTAGGTTCTAGTGCCTCGTTAAAGGTGTGTAACAATACCTTATTGGATTACTAATAAGGAGGATAATTTCTAAGCAATGCCTTATACCACTCCCAAGTTTGGTAGAGATTTTTTCCCGAATTTTTCTAAAGCTTAGGATTTCACTCCTCAGCCGTACTGTCTCTCTGGATGGAAAGACACGAATCAAGAACTTCTTAGTTAAGTCCTCTTATGTAAGAATAGAGTTTGGTGGCTCTGCAGCTAGCCACTATTTTGCATCACCAACCAAGGAGAAAGGAAATAGAGTTAGTCTCACATAACCTGGTGAAACCCTCTCTAGAAAGCATGTGTCACTGATCTCAAGGAAATTCTGAATGTGTTGCTGCGGATCCTCATGAGCAAGACCAGTGAACTGCCCGCTAGTGTGAAAAAGCTGTACCATATTCTTCTTTAACTCAAATATACCTCTAGTTGTATGTTTTTGTATAGCAGAGGTAGCATTTGTTGTCCTTGGAATAGCCACCTCACGGACTGTTCTTGAAGCTTCTATTTTGGTAGGCACTACAACTATTGGCTGTTCTAGTGGATCTTGTGGAACTAGATAAGAGAATGCGTCATTCCTTTGCTGTTGATGTAAAAATGTTTTAGTTTCGTGAAGAGTTCCACAAAGTCTTTGTTCTTTGCCAGATTAACAGTAATCAATGCTTGAAAAAGTAAAATTGCTAAGATCAAGTCATTAACAATCGCACAATATAAAATACCTTATAAGAAACAAAAATTGGCTAATTGCTAAGTCCCCGGCAACGACGTCAAAAACTTGTTAGCTTCAAAGCACAAATGCAAGTGTACGTGGTCTCACAAGTAATATAGTGGCTCTTTCAAGACGGATATCGATCCCTCAGGGACTTAAAATTATGAATTAGTATCGTAAATGATTCTTATAGGGAATTCAATGTATATACAATTGTAAGTCACAATATCAGAATTTGGACTTTATATTAATCTATCTTTAACTAAGGAAATTTAAATGACACTTGGGAAGAAACAACAAGTGTTGTCGATATAAACAACCATTCCAGGGCTATGGCATTACACACATTCGTATATGATCTCATTTTCCATAAACATCATTATTTCTCTAATTGTTAATTCCGGGGTTAAAGTTATGAATTAGGGAGTTATAGTCCTCTAATCACTATTTATATAATCCTTACAACTACTTCGATTGACTTGTGTTATGGTGATTTAATATAAACGCTTTATAGGTATCTTTTTGATCTAATCAAGTGAGTCAACTAAGTACACGATTATGTCTTAATTGATAATCATGTTCATCTCACGACCCAAAATCTTAGGTCATGATGGCGTATATAACCCTCCTGTAGACAAGCCTAACCCTATAGCCCGGAGCTATGCACAATAGGCTATAAACTCCCAAAGCAACCAATGCAGCAAAGGAAAGCATAAACAATACATAAGGAATGGAAGCCAGAAGGAAAACATACATACCCAAATCTCAAAACCTTATGTCAGTGGCATACTATACAGAATAATCGAAAGATACAAAATATAAGGTAAATCCTGTAAAAGATAATACAATGCAGGGCATGCTGTATACCAAATAAAGGAAGACAGATTCAAGGAAATCATGGTCGGCTTGGATGACAAAGCTTACCATAATCTCCGTAGTCGGCTAAATCTACTCCGCACGATTACGGCGTTGCTGATAACCCTTTCCGGTATTTGCATCATGGAAAAAGGTACAAAAGTGTAGCATGAGTACCAAATAAGTTACCCAGTAGACATCATTAGCCTACTAGGTTAATATACAATACAAGTAATAAAAGAGAGAAATTAAAATAGGTCATTGAGTAAGGAAACAGTAAAATAATGTAATGACCCACTCTATCATTTCCTTGCATTTCATACTTTCCTATGCTTAGAGATGTTTGATAATATCCCCAAGTCATTTATGACCTACTGGGATCGATAGCTCGATGCCATGGTGACTCATTTTCTTGTTATCTCAGTTTTCCTATTTTGAAGTTTCAATTTTGAAACAGTGGAACTTGAGAGTGAAATAGTAGTAAACGCACTAGGAATTGAATTTTGACAGCTTTGTTAGCTCCAAAATACTGACTTTGGTCAAGATAGACCTTAATTCTGTGTCCTGCACTTTTCATTTTGATTTGGGTTATTTTGTGGAAATTCAACCCAGCCGAACCTTATTTTGGAGCTTGGGTGGTCTATTGGTGATCGGAGGATTGGATTGGGATTCTGTTGATTCCATCAGCTCTAAAAATGCCAAATTTAGGCTAGTGGGACCATCGGTTCGCTTCTCGAGGCTACTGTTGCTGTTTTAAGGTTGTGAGTGGAAGTTGTGAACTTTGGCTCAAGGTGTTAACTTGTTCACCATTTTTCCAAAATAGCCTCGTATCCCGATTTCATCTGTACCATTGAGTTTGGAATTTCATTTCAGGTATAAGGGCATAGTTTGTTTGCATAATTTGGACTCCAAACGTATTTTGATTGTTGTTCCGGGCATTTTTTGTATCATAATGCTTTTTTCCACCACCCTACATGTTCACAACCCCAGTCACACGATCACGATGCCTGGCAGCCCATCTCATCGAGATCGCGACCCTTTGCCCGTGATCGCGATGAACAAGGCCTGGCTGTATATAAACCTCAACCTCAAATTTTTAGTTCATTCTTCCCTTTTTTGCTCAACTGCTATTCTATCTAGGCTGTGATTTAAGTCCCAAAACTCACCTAAAGTGAAGGAAGCCCTCCCTCAAGATCACCCCGCCCTTCCTCTCGTTTGTGAGTCATTTTCCCTTCGTTGTTTCAATGAAAATGGTGGTTGTTATCCATAACCTTGTCAGTTATAGCTGTTTAATCATTATTTTTCCAGTGGAATTTTTTTCACTTCTTGTAATTTGGCTGGTTAATGCTCCGTGATTAGGTGACACGGTACTTCGGGTGCGTACTCCTTTAGATTTAGCTTATGGTGATTTTCCACTTTTGGTCACGCTATTTTCAAAATGTTTTGAGGACCTTCTAGTGGTTCTTTTAGGTTTAAAATCGAGCCATGTGCTTCTTGAGCCGAACCCTTTGCACAAGTATTTTTAGTTTAATATTTCAGGCCGTGGAGCCTGCGGGCCTATTTTAGAGACTGCTTCCCGACCTGGGTTGCTGATTGTAATATGAGTCTTATTATTCATATTCTGATCTCCGGACTTGTAATTTGTATAGTTTCAGGCGATATCGACTATGTTGGAGCTTCATTCCCACAATGTGTGTACTTTGAGAATTTCTACCGGTGTCTAGGTAGGCTAGGTTTATTTTTGTACATTGTAGAATGGGTTGATATTATTATGCTTGTGATATGGATAGTGGGATGGTTATTTAGGTTGATCCTCATTTTTTCTATTGATAGTCCTATTGGACTCCAAGGGCGCATGAGAGGGCATAGAGGGTGAAGGGTTGCACACCTCGGTGCTGGTTCCATCGTGTGAGGGCTACTGACATTGGGAACTATTTTTAGCTTTTATGCGACGAATATGGTAAGATGAGCTCTTAGTTGGTGGCCTTTGGCCGATCCTAGACTCCGTTTACTTTTCATTTCCGTTGTTATTCATCTTATTATTGCTGCTGTATTAATACTCTTGTCTATTTACTAGTCAGACTGGTTATTGGCACTAAAGGGAGGGCCTTCATTTTGTTATCTGCACTAAAGGTATGGGCCCTAGTTTTGTTATTGGCACTAAAGGGCTGGACCCTTGTTTTGTTATTAGCACTATGGGCCCTCATTTTGTTATTGGCACTAAAGAGCTGGGCCCTCATTTTGTTACTAGAATTGACAAGGGGTATGTACCCGAGGCTGATACTATTCTACCTTACTTTCCTGTGCCCCTGTGTATTTATTTAGTATGGTGTGTGCTCACCGGGCTTAAGTGGGGAGTCACGGTGGGCTCTGCTATGCTGTTTGTACTTACAGGTTGTATGGTATGCTAGGTAGGTTATTTGTGTGTTTAATTTCTATTACTTATTTAGTGGCATTCTTCTATTTCGATCTTTAGTCTTGGTTCATGCGTATATAGTATCATGATTAGTGGGATTTGATTGAGATGGAGTACATGTATGTTTCCTTACTTCGATTCGGGTTTTAGACATTAGTCTTTATAGGCCACATCTACCATGTTAGTTCTTGTAGATCTATTCTGGCACATTCGATATCTTGCTCTTCTGCTTGTTATTAGCTTCACTGTCTCTTCTACTGTTACTTTACTATTACTGACCCATTTTACTTCCTCACCTTTATTACTTGCATTTTATTTTAACCCAGCCGGCCGTTAATGTCTACTGGGTACCTTGTTTGTGACTCATGCTACACTTCTATACTTTTTTTGTTGTACAGATACAGACATGGGTTATCAGTGACGCCATGATCGTGTGGGGTAGATCTAGCTGATTTACGAAGACTACAGTGAGCTTTGCCGTCCGAGCTGACCGTGATGTCCTTGAGTTTTGCTTGCTTTATTTAGTCTGCAGCAGGCTCTGTATTGTATTATCTTCTATAGAAGTTACCTCATAATTTGTATCTTTCGATATATCCTGTATAGTAGCTCCATATGCCACTGACACCAGGGTTTGGGAGTTGGGTTATGTATGATTTCCTTTTGGCTTCCGTTATGATGTATTGTTTATGATTTTCTTTGCTACGTTGGTTGTTTTGAGAGTTTATAACCCATCGTGCGTAGCTCTGGATTGTAGGATTAGGTTTGTCTATAGGAGGGGTGTAGAAGACATCATGGCCTAAGATTTTGGATCCTGACAAAGAAGCAGTAAAAGAAACCGTAAAACAAATAATAAGCAGAGGGATAAGATTTTGAGCGTGCGTGCTAGTATAGGTCTACAGGAACTAAACATGGTAGATGCAATCTTTAGAGACCAATATCCGAAACTCAAAACAAGATAAGGAAATATACCTGTGCTCCAGCTCAGTCAAACCCCACTAATCATGATACCATTTATGCATGATCCACGAAT
Source organism: Withania somnifera (assembly GCA_039654485.1). Taxonomy (NCBI): domain Eukaryota; kingdom Viridiplantae; phylum Streptophyta; class Magnoliopsida; order Solanales; family Solanaceae; genus Withania; species Withania somnifera. The sequence continues at coordinate 9,148 of JBDJHY010978367.1, forward strand.
AAAGATCGAATAGAAAAATGCTACAAAATAAGGAATAGAAAGTAAACAAACAAAACCCACCTGGCATCCCATACCACCGGTAAGTACAAACAACTCAAAACCTACCTGGTGCCCCATCCCACTGGTAAGCATAAACAGCATGGTAAAATCTACTGTAACTTCCCCTTAAGACTGGTGAGCACACAACATACTAAGGAATACATATGGGGCATAATAAAGTAAAGTAGAATAGTACCATCGGAAACACACACCCTGTCAGTGTCAATAATCAATGTCGGACACACCCCTTGTCAGTGTCAATAATCAACATCGGAAACACCCCCCCGTCAGTGTCAATAATCAACATCAGACACACACCCCTGTCAGTGTCAATAATTAAGGCCTCTCCCTCACAACATTAGTGCAAAGTCTCCATCCTAAACAATAAATATATAAGAGTGTCAACAAAACAACAATAATAAGACAAATAACAATGGTAATAGAAAGTAAACGAAGACTAGAATCAGCCAAAGGCCACCAGCTAAGAGCTCATCCTACTAAGCTCATGGCGTAACAACTAAACTAGTTCCCAAGGTCAATGGCCTCCATACGGTGAAACCAGGAACCCTGAGCATACAATCCTTGCCCTCTATGCCCTTTCATGGGCCCCCAGAATCCAACAAGAATATCAATAGAAATACAACAATCAACCTAAACAACCCATCACATTCTACTAGCGATATCACAAGCATAATAAAATATCCCAGTCTACAATGCACATAAATAAACATAGCTTACTTGGATGCCAGCTAAAATCCTCGAGGTGTGCGCATGGTGAACCCGAAGCTCCAACACAGTCGATACCACCCAAAACTAAAAACATTACCAGTTCAGGGATCAAAATATGAATAATAAGACCCATATTGCAAATAGAAACCCGGGTTGAAAAGAAGGCCCTATAGTCCCAAAACAAACTAAATGTACTAGCGCGTAGCCGAAGCTCGGGGGGGCTCGTGGTCTAAAAATGAGCTTAAGAAGACCACGAATAAAAGGGTAAATCTGGGTCTAAAGTAATGAAATAAAAACATTCTGCACAATTAAAGAAAAGTAGAAATAACAAGAATTACTAATAGTGATACGCTTCCATTGGCATCGTAGCTTAGGTCCAGAATATCTAATTCCCTAAGCGTAGGACTCTACTAGATATTAGTGTCAGCGTAACACACCAATGTCTAGTAGAGTCCTATGGATTAGCACGGGGGCAACCTAAGGGACGCTGGTGCGGTCTATGACCTGCAACAACACAAGAAAAATGGGGAAAACACTGAGGGGTCTAAAACAAGCATCCATAGTCCATTTCTAACAAACCAAAAGTAAATTTTTGGTGGAAAACACACCATAGACTCAATAGAATCAATGAAATAACCATCCAATGCCGTTTAAGCCAAAAACACCACAAACCCAAAAGGATAAAAAAGGAACCCAACTAAGGACTTCCACATATCTACTCAAAAACAGATTGGACACCCCAGGAAGTAAACCAAGGACTCAACTAGCCCAAACATAGCATTTTGGAGCTGATGGAATTGAAAAAATCTCAATCCAATGCTCCGATCATTAAAAGACTGCCTAGGCTCCAAAATGAGATTCAGCTAGGATAAATTTCCACAAAACAACCCAAACTCAAAATGAAAAAGTGCACGACCCCACATTAAGGTCCATCTAGACCCAAGACGGTATTACGAAGCTAATAGAGCTGTGCGAATTCAATTTCAATCGTGTTTACTTCTATTTCACTCTCTAGTTCAATTATTTCAAAATTAAAACTTCAAAATAGGGAAACTGAGATTACAAGAAAATTTTGAGTTCACCAGGGCACCGATCTAATGGTCCTACAAAGTCATAAAAGACCTGGGGAAACTATAAAAAGTCTCTAAGTAAAAAACAAACAAAAAACAAAGAAACAACCGAATGGGTCATTACAACATCCATAACTAAAAAGGATTTTCATCCTCGAAGTCAAGAAAGGAGTAGTATCTGAAGGATCGAATAGATATGGATACTGGGCCTGTATATCTTGCTCTGTCTCCCAGGTAGGATCCTCGACTGGTCAATGAGCCCAGGAAACATTACCACCAAAATCTCCCTAGACCTGAACTGCCTTATATCTCTGTCTATAATACCCTCAGGCTCCTTAATATAGGTTAGGGCATCATCAACCTACATATCTTCTCGAAAAAAGATATGGGACGGGTCCGGTACATAGAGGTGGAGCATTAATACATGGAAAACTGGATGAATTGCAGCTAACTTAGGTGGCAAGGCAAGTCTACAGGCAGCCTTTCCAACTCTCTGCAAGATCTCATACGACCCAATGAATCAGGGACTAAGCTTGCCCCATCTTCAAAACCTCATAACGCCCTTCACTGGTGAGACTCTAAGGAAAACTAAGTTGCCAACACTAAACTCCAGGGGCAAAAGCATATGATATGCATAGGACTTCTGCCTACTTTGGTCTGCCCGCAACATATCCTGAATAAGTATGACCTGTTCTATAGTATCGCGTAGCCAATCGGTACTCTAGAGTCGACCCTCGCCTCTACAAAACCAACAAGTGCGCGATCTGCAACGTCTTCCCTATAAGGCCTCAAACGGGGCCATCTAGATACTGGAGTGGTAGTTGTTATAATACAAAAACTCTTCCAAGGACATCTGCTCATCCCAATTACCTCCAAAATCAAAGATACAGGCATGCAACATAGCATGAAGTACCTGAATGGTCCTATCAGATTGCCCATCTGTCTATGGGTGAAATGTGTACACAAATTACCCTCTATACCTAACTCCCTCTGAATCGATCTCTAGAACTATGAGGTGAACTAAGTTCCCCAATTAGATATGATAGATATTGGTACTGCATGAAGGTTAAATATCTAATGGACATATAGCTCGGCCAGCCTCTCTCCACCCTAAGTCAAACAAATAGATACGAAGGGAGTTGACTTGGTCAGTCAATCTCCGATGACCCATATGCAATCAAATCGTCTGGAAGTAAGAGGAAGGCTTGAGATGAAGTCTATCATAATTCACTCCCACTTCCACTCAAAGATAGGGAACCTATACATCTCACCGCCAGACCTCTGGTGTTCGAACTTTACCTCTTGGAAGTTCAAACACAAAGACATAAAGGATGAAATTGACCTCCTCATATCTTACCACCAGTAGTGCTGCCTCAGATCTGGTACATCCTTGCAATACCTGGTGGAATAGAGTATCTGGCATAGTAGGCCATACACAACAAAGTCTGAATTAGATCACTAACCCTCGGAATAGCAAGGCAACCATGGAATGATAACAAACCAACAGAGTCTACTCTAGCCCAATCAAAATCACCCGATAGGACCCTCTCCCTCAACTATACTGAATGTGGGTCCTCATACTAGCACTATCAAATCTGGTCAATCAAAGAAAATATGGGTTCAATAAGGGCAATACCTCACTCCGGCACTGAAAGGTCCAACTTAACCATCATAATAATGACCAAGAACTGTAAATCCTTAGCTAGAGATATCTAATAAATAGGTTCTGTAGCAAGGCTACCCAAACTCAGCACCTTCCGGCTTCAGGTGTTGGCAACCACATTAGCCTTGCCTGGATGGTAGAGAATAGTGAAGTCGTATTCCTTTAAGAGCTCAACCCACCTATGTTTCCTTAAGTTAAGCTCCTTATGACTTAGAATGTACTGCAAGCTGCGGTGATCAGTGAATACTTCGCAGTGGACTCTATATAGATAGTGCCTCCAGATCTTAAGCATGAAAACTACCGCCACCAACTCTAAATTATGGGTGAGGTAGTTTTGCTCATGATCCTTCAGTCACCTCAATGCATACGCTATGACATGGCCCTGCTGCAGTAGAACACATCCCAGAGCGACACCAGAAGCATTATAATACACAGTAAATGGTTGGCCCTTAACTGGAAAAACAAGGAGTAGAGCAGTCAGTAACTCCTTCAACATCAGAAACCTGGCCTCACACTCAGCTGACTATTAAAAGGGCACAAACCCCCGTGTCAGTCTAGTCAAGGGGATTGCAATGGAAGAGAAACCTTAAAAAAATGACAATATTACTCTACTAACCCTAGGAAGCTAGGAATATCAGTGACAGATATAGGTCGAGACCAATCAGAAACTGCTGCAACCTTAGCCGGATCAATACTGACATCGGTACCCGATACATTGCCCAAAAAAGAGATGGAATCTAGCCAAAACTCACACTTTAAGAACTTGGCATAGAGGCGCTCAGTCCTCAAAGTATACAACACAACCCTCAGGTGGCCCTTATGTGTGGCTAGACTTCGCGAGTAAATAAATATTTAATCATTAAAAAAATCACAAAATAATCTAGATAAGTTCGAAATACCCAAGTCATTAGATCCATGAAAGCCACAGGGGCATTAGTCAGCCCAAATGACATCATCAGAAACTCATAATGCCCATACCTCGTCCAAAAAGCTGTCTTCAAGACATCTTCAGCCCCAACCCTCAACTAGCGGTAGGTAGACTTTAGATCAATCTTAAAGAACACTGTGGCTCCCTGAAGCTTATCAAAAAAATCACCAAGGTGAGGAAAATGATACTTATTCTTAATAGTCATCTTGTTCAACTTCCTATAATCAATACACATCCGCAGGGACCCATCCTTCTTTATAATAAACAACATCGAGGCACCCTACGATGATACACTATGACAGATAAAACCCATGTCAAGAAATTCCTATAGCTGAAAACTCAAATCACAAAGCTTAGCCGTTGCTATAAGATATGAAGCAATGGAAATGGTCGTGGTGCCTATCTCAACCTTGATAGAAAAATCTATATCTCGATCAGGTGGAAAGCCAGAAAAATTAGAAGGGAAGACATCCACAAACTCACTAATAATCGATACAATCTCAGGGGAAAAGGTCTGTAATGACCCTTCAGGTCATTTATGATAAATACGCAGTGTCTTGCATCCTAGAATATTTCGGTAGTTTCCCCAAGTCATTTATGACTTGCTGGGATAGATAGTTCGGATCCCTGGCAACTCAGTCGAGTGATATCTCAAATTCCTTGTTTTAGAACCTTGAATTTAGTACTCGTTGACTAAAGTCAACTTTCCTTCAAAACAAGCTTAGAATTAAATTCCGACAGTTCCATTAGCTCCAGAAGGCCAAACAAAGTCGAGTTCGACTGTGAGTTTGTGATTTCTGGGCTTCGGTTGCTAATTATGTAATTTTTTGGAAATTTGTTAAGTTTAAGCCTAACCGAGGAGCTTTGGTGATATGTTGATGTTCAGAGTGTCGAAATGGAATTCT
>JBDJHY010978584.1:0-14481 GCA_039654485.1 Withania somnifera
GGTCTCCTTAAACGTTGCCAGTGTAGAGGGATAATCCAAAAATCCTAGTGGATCTACTAGGTCGATATGAATAGGCACTCATTGGGCCATAACAATCCTTCCTATGTTTGGAAACATAGGTTATAGGATAGGGGGTTTATGGCCGAATCCTTTTGGTTGAAATACTAATCCTAAGACTAATATCATATAGACTACTAGTCATCCCAGTTAGAATTAAAAGTTAGGAAAAAACCAACCAATACAATCCATTTAAGCCTCATTGGGAGACAACCTATTTTAGACTCTATGGGAAACAATCCATTCTTAGTTTTTGAGAGTTACTCAAAGGAAGACCCACCAGTCCGGGTCTTGTACGCACTGCTAGTATGAAACTCAGACTCCGACTAGAAATGTCCAATGACATTGACTCATCATCTTTTAGAGGTTATATGACCTTCAATTTGACCTAAATAATTATAAAGTCAAGAGTTCAAATTCTTCCAACAATTCTAGACTCAAAGATTAAGACTTCTCAAAGTCAAGTAAAATCACAAGTTTACGACTCTTACTTTAGACATGCTTCAACATCAAAGACTTATTAATTTATGCAAAAATTATCAAATTTCATGTGTCAATTCCAATTTTTATAACTTTTACACTTCAATATAAGAAAATTTAAGTTGAATGAATAACATGCAAATCTTCATAAAACTGAAATGATAACATCAGTGATCAAGAAATAGAGGGAAATCTTAACATACAATAGAATAAAGATAACCTTAAGTCATACTACTACAAGTCTCAACTTAAAACAAGTTTTTGGGAAAAAGTATAAAAGGAATCCTTCATCATTAACCCACATACCTAGAAGAAGATTAAGGATTAGACTTATTTGAGATGGCTTCTCTTCAACCATTTCTATGAACCCTAACCCTTGCTCTCTAAGGAAACTTTGTGAATTCCATTACTCTAAGTCTGAGGAATAGATTAAGGGACAGAAATAAAGGGTTTTGGCTTATAGACCCCAACTAAATGAAGCCTAGAAGACCAAATTACCAAGTCATTAAATAGTGGAAAATGGCAAAAATAACCCTAAGAAAAACAAGTTAAAAATTGTATTGGGAAACTCCACGGAGAGGTTAACGGTCAGTCATCCCAATTGTCGGTCAGTCAACTTGATCGAGATTTGAAAAGCTATTGGTGCAACTCAAAGGTGAAAATGATGGACCTTTAACCTATCTACAATCTTTTAATCACCTTTTAAAAAATAGGCACTTCAAATGAGTAGTTGAATATTTTGACGAAGGGAATGATGGGCCATCAATCATTTGACAGTCCGTTGACGCCCTCATAAATAGAAAAAATAGTTCAGCGTCTCAGGAAGCTTCACCAAATCCTTTTGTTTAGCTAGAACAGGGTCTAGGATTAAATTTAAGGTGTACAATATCTCCCTCCTGAGATCATTCGTCCTCGAATGAAGAATTTATCTAAGGAGAAGGGAGAAAGACTACCATGGTGACATAATGATTATGAACTTACCCATAATCAGAATAACCTAACAAACATGATTAAACTACTAACTCAGGTGATATGTCATGCATACTACTCTTACTGATATCAACTACAATGAACTAATATAGTACATGAATAGACACATTAGAACTCATGTAACTCTACTATACTACATGTTACATGCATTAGACACTCAGAAAAAATATGAATAGAGATTTTTATGATTGGTGAAGACATCTACATACACTTCATATAAGTAGTGTCTCCAAATCTTTAAGGGATAAACTACGGCTACCAGCTAAAGATCATGAGTAGAATAATTCTTCTCATAAGTCTCTTAATTTGTATATAACATACAATACTACCATTTTGTATCAATATACACCCATGGACAACCCATAAAGCATCACAATACACTGAAATCCTTAAACCCTGAGGAATATTCAACATGGAGCTGAAGTCAACCTCTTTTTTAACTCTTCAAAACCCATCTCATATAAATTTGACAACTCAAACTTCACCTTCTTATGTGTTAACCAGGTTAAAGGAATGGTTATGGAAGATAAGCCCTAGAATAATTTGTGATGATACGCAGCTCGACTCAGAAAGCTATGGATAACTGACAGAGATGTAGGTCTAAGCCAATTTTGACAAAATTAATTTTTTGAGAACCCACTCAAATATCCTTAGAGAAAATAATATGACCCAAGAAGGCTACTAAATAAAGCTAGAATTCATACTTAGAGAATTAGCATAAAGTTAATGCTCTTTAATAGTCTGAATACCAATCTAAGATAGTCTGTATGCTCCTCCTCACTTTTTGAATAAACTAGAATGTCATTAATAAAGATAGTCACAAACAGGTCTAAGTATTTCTTGAACACCCTATTCATGAGGTCCAAGAAATCTATAGGAACATTGGTTAAATAGAAAGACATGACAACAAACTCAAAGTGTCCATAGCATGTTCAGAAATTATTTTCAGAAAATTAACATCCCCGACGTTATGTTGATGTTATCCAAAACAAAGATAAATTTTCATAAAGTGGATAGCACCTTGAAACTGATCAACTTATTCATAAATACTTAGAATAGGATATATATTTTTAATTATGACTTTGTTCAACTGAAGGTAATCTATACACATTCGAAAGGAACCATCCTCCTTTCACGTGAAAAAACTCCTTTTCTAGGAGGTAAGCTAACTGAACTTTCAACTATCTATGCTCCAAAAGTTCCATCAGATATGGCCGAGAAAAAATAGTCTTCCTGCCTGGATTAAGGTTTATTCCTATGTCTAGTTCTCTTTCAAGAGGGACTATGGGTAAATCCTCAGTAAATACATCCACAAACTCCCCGACTACTGAAACTGACTAGATATCGGGAGTTTTATATTTACAATTCTTAACTCGAACTAAGTGGTAGATACACCTCTAAGAGATCATATTTCTATCTATCATATAGGAAATAAATCTACCCTTAAGGACATTTGTACTACCCTCCAAGTCAAAGACTATCTCTCCAAGAAATTGGAAACAAACAACTCTAGTCCTACAATCAATAGTGGCATAGCATGAATGAAGCCAATACATTCTAAGAATGACATTTAAGTATACTATATATAACTAAATAAGATCAATTGGAATAGCTTTACCTGTAAATGGCATGGGGAAACTACGATATACCCTATCAAGTACAATAAATAACAAGCTGGTGTGGATACAGAGGAAGACTCAGATAAACTTTAAGGATTGACTCCAAACTTTCTAGAAACATACATCGATACAAAATATAGGATATATCTAGGGTATAATAATGAATACACATAAATATCTTACACCTTATGGGTGTCAGAATATAGCTGACTACTCTTGATCTTCTATGAAGCCCAAACCATAAAACTAGTTTTGCCTCTAGTCACCACGGGCACTAAAAAATGCCTTGTTAAGATGGGTGTGATACTGTCAAGGAAGTGGCATGACCTCTGCTACCACTACCTTCTTTCCTGGAAGATCATCATACTTAATTTTATGGACTGTCTTACCACACTAAAAATACCCTCTCGACAACACTCTTGAATTTTGTGAACAACCTGCCATACCCAAAACAACCATCCTACCTAATTAGAAACTTTACTAAATAGTATTTATCGCACTTCCCACAAGTAGAAGTACTACCCTGAGAGAGAAACTAATCTATCATGTTGTCATGCCCCAGAGTTACACCCTAGGCAAGATAGACATCCTTAACCAATAAATTACCTCATTAGCCTTAGATATATTCTTGGCTCATGCCTGGTCTATCACTCATACTCAAGAGAAGCAATATCATAACTATAATTAAAATAAAGGTGAACCTCACATTAGCTAATGGATATATGAATAAATAATGAAAACTCAATATAGCTAATACAATCTACATCTGAATCAAGAGGGAACTCACCACTTCACGTCTTGTCTCTTAAGAATAAGGATTCAAGTTAACCTCAAGCGTCTGGATTGTTGGACAAGTCTACATGTGTGAAAGACATGAAACATAAGAAAGTATATGTAAACACATTAAATATACTGAGTATGCAGAAGGTTATCAATTAGCCTATCATAATACTAAGGAGATTAGCTATGTAATGCATGAACCTAATACTGACCTCAACTATCATCGACTGACCCAAGTAATCAAATATATGCAACAAGAGAATAATTAATCAAAATTATTATTTTTGTACTTAACTCTTCTTTCTTTACTTTTTTGACCCTATCGACTCACAGAAACTTAACTGACCAGGGAGGTTCTATACTCGACATTCCTCAAGCACAAAGCCAGAGGTCCAACATATCTCTCTATGCTAGGTAGTGTCCCAAACTTAAGTAAGGGCCAAGAACCAGCTCTTACTGTATCCACTAAGCCATGAACTATAAATGCCTCTTTCGTCCATGAACATACGTGTATTTGGATACATAGGGTATGGGATAAGGACTAGTAGACCGAATACACTCGGTGCTATACTACTCTTAAACTGACCATAAATTAAATGTAAATTAATACTATCTGTTTTGACCACATAAGGACCCATGAACTAATGAACTTACTGTCTCTATCATATTGCTTTCCCAATCTCATATTTTAACTTTTTTTAGTTAAACTGACCCATGAATCATACATAGACTCTTAAAGACAAAATTCATAGTTTACAATTCATAATGTTGACCATGACCATGAGCCATGATTCTAACCCTAAACTGACCATACAATGCACCTTGGCCTTTCATTGTGGTGATTTTACCCCAAAAACTCAATAGAATTATATATGCCCCACATAAGGAACTTGAACTCATGAACTAGACCATGCTTCTCAATTGTTAGCAATTTATAAGGTTCTATCATAAAAATGTATATTAAGATGATATGCTTAAGAGTATATAAAATATACAATTTTCTATATATACACATTTATGGAGCTTTACCCTAAAATCTCTAAGTCAGGCCCATGAACCACAATACTGGATAGTTGGGAACTAGGATGAACAAAGTGATACAAATTGATCTCTTACTAAAAATCCTTGGTTTTGTTCCTAAGAGAAATCCTTGACGAAACTACTATTTGATTTAAGTATGCTCAATGAATAAAGAGTTAGAGTTGTGGGTATTTTTTTTTACTCTAAAGTGAATAAAAATAGAATTGGAATTACCAATTAATTAATGAGAATTGCCTAAAACATCCCTGGAAATATTGGATTAAAATAGAAAATTGGACACCTTCCATTGTTGGGTCGACGGTATATCAACTCGGTTGATTGTCCGTCAACTGAGCCATCGAAATGTTCCCCAAAGATGGGCTTACTGGAATTCTTTGATGGTTCATTCCATGAATGCCAACCTGTTTCACGGTCCATTATGTAATCCATGGGGTCGTCCATACTTTGAACTTATCCTTAGGCAATTAGGGTCCATACCACGATTATTTGTTGGACGACTCATCGAGTTCAGGTAGTGAAGGGTCCTCACTTTTCTTGTTTGACAGACAATTTTTCATGACCTGATTTCTTAGATCATGATGGCATCTACTAGCCAACTAGTAGGAGAGACAACCCTATAACCCAAAGCCAAAGCGGAGGGATACTATGCCAATAATGGGATGCACAAGTACAACAAAGTGAAGTAAAAGAAAGTAGTCGAAGTCAGAGATGCGGAATAATATAAAAAGAATCAACAAACCTCCCTAAGACCTGGTATCAGTATATATATAGAGAGACACTAAGTACAGAGTAAGTTTACAATTCTATAATACAAAACCTGTCTCTAAAATACAAGAGAGACAAAATACAATGCTAAAGAGAGCAGGAACAACCAGACGTCCAAAGCTCATCTTGTATCTCTGAAAGTAAAAGTAGTGAGTGGGCACGTACAACTAACAACTAACCAATGTCGGGGGCTAGTACTAATATATACACTAGGGGAACACAAATTTAGTATGAGTAAAAATCACCAAAGCAGCAAGTACCCAGTACGCTTCGGGGACCCACTAGACATAAAACAAATATAAAAGTAATAAATAACAAAAATACTAGAATGAAGTTGCAGAAGCAAGTAACAAATCACATATATCTAGCCAGACAGAGAGGAAGAAAAGAAGCAAATAGGCATGGTCATGCTAACTAAAACACAAAACATGAACTCATGTAAGAGTGAAAGAACGTACTTGAGGTTGTTGCAATAATACAAAAAATAACACATACAAGACAGATAACAAAGGTATTAAGGGGACATGAGCGGTATAGTGGTTACCTGAAGACATGAAAGGAGATGATAAAACAAATAAGTCCACGAAAAATATCCCACCTAATAAGGATAATTAGTAAGCAAAGACTATAACTAGCTTTAATAGTAAGTACAATGGTAAAACAAGTAAAACTCTGCCAATCCCCCGAAAGACTAGCGAAGTACACAGAAGGCACACTCACCAGTCGACCTCCCATTTGAACGGGGGTACATACAAAAAATAAGCAGGGAAAAGTAAACACATATAATGATACCACTATTCCAATACACGCTCCTCCTCAGGTACCAATAGGCCAAGTAGGCAGGGCCTTTGGAAGTGCCTAACCCTGTGTATCTCTACTCTGACCTATACCCCTCCTCCTGTTGCCAGTAGACCAGAGGTAGGGTCCATGTTAGTATTCCAACTGCATACAAATATCTAGCATCATCGTAACTTCATTCCCAATATCATAGGGCTTAAAGAGTCATATATCCTAACATACATTATCTCAGTATAATGGTCTCATGTGTCGTAATCTCGCAAAATTAGGATGCCCTACACCTCAACATAATATTATCATCAAGGTCGCAAAATCAATAGGCGTGATATGTATTGAAAAGATATACTCACTTCCAAATGAAGTTAGATTCAAATCCCAACTTAAGTTGTAAAATGATAGTATCCGATGTCAGGATGTGAAACCTAGTCTAAAAAAAAGGGTAGTAATGGGTGCTCGATATGCAACCGAGTCTAAAATAAGTAGAAAATTCACTTATGTTAAAATTTCTATCAGGAAGTCCCATTTTATTCTAGTATTAGTTAATTCAGTGTTTATTATACAAAACAACGACCTCTATGGCCCAAAAATATAAGAAAGGGAGGGGGTGATACTAGGCCCCAGTCTAAATGCACTCTTAGAACTAAGCTCAAAGGTTGTCACATTATATGAATAAAATAGTACATATATCATCTACAACTAATCTATGCCTTGTATTAGATCAATTATGTGACGGCTATTAGCAACACGCCAGCCCAAACCTGAGGCAAATGCAAAAAAGGCTACCCACTCAATAGCATTCTACTAATTCCAGAGTCACTCTACGACCATCACAAAGCCATTACTAGGACAAAGCGTCGTATGACACTGACCTCCTTCAGAAAGAAAAAGGGATGAAATAGAATAGAAAGAGCAGACAAGAGTCATAGTATTAGACTAGAAACCCAACCCACAAATCTATTTAGTACAATTATATAAGCTATATCACAGGGTAAGACCCATAAAGTTTAACTATCATTTGCTGAATAGAGCACTGCAACTCCTGAATATCAACTTAACTGATAGCAAATGATCTCGAACAACTCCAAAACTAATGGAATAATAATCTACAAGTCAAGGTGAATCCAATGGAATAAATTATGTAAGGTTCTAGATTAGGCCTAAAATGGGCCTTCTGGAACCGCTGGTCAAACCAAAAACAAAATTCTCCATGAGGTCATCAACATAAAAAAAACCTACGCTCCAAAAAAAAGCACAATATGAGTGTAGGAAGGGCTTCAAAATCCCTGATAAATAATTGAAATAGTATGCAAAATATTTCAAAACTATAAGATTAAACGGGGAATTACATATCAGAAAATTGAATACAACTCGTCTAGGGAGTGAAAGTACACTTAATGCGCCAAAATACAATCACAATTCATATAAGAATTAGGGAAATTGCAAGAAATTAGTAATCTTGATCAAGGTGCAAAAATGGTGGAAGATCACCATTTTAATGGAATTCAAGAGAGAGAAGACCTACCATGACAACAAGGAATCTTATATATTCTACCAATACAACTCCCCCACTCCTAAACTAAGAAACCGGAAACTTTAAGAGCTCAAAGGAGATTTTTAGAGTGAGAAGGAAATGAAATTGTGTTTAAAATATCGAGGATGAACATTTATATACTTCCAAGTCACATACTATTGCGATTACATGAAAAAGTGTCATGATTATGTGGCTGGGAAAACTAGTCATAGAAATTGCTTTGTTGAAGCTTGTGATCGCAAGGAAGAAGGAAACAGAGGCACACAATCGCATGAAGTTTCTCCGTGATCGTAATGAAGGAAAAATGTAACCTTTGTGATCGTGTGAAAAGACTTTCCAATTGCAAAAAAGACAGCATTGCAGGTTTTGAAAAAAGCTATAAGCCAATGAGAAATGGCTCCAACCATTATTCAAAATGTATTTAGAGTCCAATATATGCAAACGGGTATGCAAGGACACTTGAAATAATATTTTGGACTCAACAACATAGTGAAAATCTGAACACAAGGTCGTTTAAGAGAAAATTGTTCAAGTCAACACTTAGGCCTAAAATCTAAAATTCCAACCAATACTTGAAAAGTACAATGATAGCCTCGGAAAGCAAACCAACACCCAATCTAGACCAATGTAATCATTCCAAAACTGATGGAGAAGTTGGATTTTTAATTTGGCACTATGATCATCAAATATTGACCAAAGTTACATATTTAACTACCAGCCAACTAAAAACTCACAAAACAAGCTAAATTCTTACTGGGAGGTCCTGTAACCTGACATATGGTCTATCTTGGATAAAATACATTTTTAAAGCTAATGGAACTGTGAAAATTCAATTCTGAATTTTTTTAAAGGAAAGTTGATTATAGTTACGAGTACCTAAGTTTAGGCTCTAAAATAAGGAATTCTAGATAACTCTCAACCGAACCACCCAAGAGCCAGACTACAATCTGAACAGGTCATAAATGACCTTGGGTAGATACCAAAAAGATTTAGAACACAAGATATCACATAAAACACAGAAATGATCGTAAGGTTCATTACACTGTTCCATTTTTTATCTCATAGGATCATGAATTATCGAATGACCCGTAAACATGCCTAGTGCCTGAACCTTCTAACATATTCCACAAAAGGTTTGTTTAGTACACACAACCTCTTAACACAAGTTTAAAGGTTTTACAATACCTCCACCTTGTGATCATTCGTCCTCCAATGAAGATTTTAATCATAAAATAGGGGAAGTTAGCTAGGAAACTGATAGGATGATTACAAAACCTACTCGTGACCTTATATCAATCAAAATATGGTTTAACTACTAACTTAGGTGAAATCCATACATGCTAAAACCAACCATAACTACCATGAACCCATAAAATAATGCACAAGTATTCACGTAGGAGCTTATGCAATGCTATGGATATATATCACATGCTAGATACTTATGAACGAACAAGGGGAGAAGTTGAATGTAGAGGCTATTACCTCATGCTGAAGTGGAACTAGATGGAAACAGATGCAGGTATCTACTCAGTTGATAGCCTCTTCCTCCCATGTATCTCCCTTAACTAACTAGTTCCTCCACAGAACCTTGACTAATGCTACTTCTTTGTTTATCAATTTTTGAAACCGTGTGTCTATTATTTGAACTAGACTCTCCTTATAAGTCAAGCTGTCCCTAATAGTAATATTGTCAACTGGCATGAAAAACATTGTAGACTCCTGCCAACTCTGATGGAAGCTCTAACTCATTGTCTACATTGCCTACCATCTTTAAAATCGGATATGGCCTATTGTACCTTGGAATCAACTTTTCTTTATTCCCAAACCTCATAAAAACCTTCATAGGTGATAATCATAGGAATACCCAATCACCTACCTAAAAATTCAATCTTTCATTCTCACATATGTGTATGACTTCTATTTGCTTTGAGCTACTTTCAATTTCTCATGGATGATTTGAATTTTCTGCATAAATTTATGAATATGTTCTAGACCAACTATATTTGTTTTACTTAACTTAAACCAATAGATTGGATACCTATAACTCCTCCTATAGAAATCCTCAACAGGGCTATCTAAATGTTATAATATAGCTTTTGTTGTATGAAACTTCAATCAAAAGCAAGTATTCAATCCAACTGCCCTTGAAATCGATTACACACACCCTCAACATATCCTCCAAGGTCTGAATAGTCCTTTCAACCTGTTCATATGTCTACGGATAAAAAAAAGTACTTAGGAAAAGGATCTCAAAAAGTGAGATGTAAACTGTGTAACCTGATATGAGATAATATTCAATGGTACCCATGAATTTTGATGATCAGATGCAAATAGGTCCTACCATATTAATTGTTTGAGTAACTGGTGTGAACAACTAGGAAGCTAGAAGACATAGTCATTCAATGTACTATGACCCATATGGAGATATATTTCTAGGGTAATGGTAAACCAGTGACCAAGTCCATGTTTATCACCTCCTACCTCCATATAAGAATATCAAACTGTTGTATCTCATTTGCTAGCCTTTGGTGCTCTATCTTTACTTGCTTATAATTAGGATACTTAGCTAAAAACATTGCTATGTTTTTCTTCATATGACTCCACCAATATACTTCCTTGAAATCCCTTTACATCTTAGTAGCTCAAAGATGAATGGGATACATGAAATCATGAGCCTTTGAAAAAATCATATCTCTCAAACTGTAACTACCAGAGATGATTCAAAATAATTCTAAACAAGCATACCACCATAATAAACTCCCATCAATATAACCCTAATATGTGCAAGACTATGCACTACTCTAGCCAACTCTCTCTTATTTTCATCAATATGATCCAGCCTACCCAAGCACAACCTGCTAAGGGCATCTTCCATTACATTATCCTTGGCTGAAATATACATAACTGTAATGCCATAATCCTTCAACAACTCAAGCTATCTACTCTAATGAAGATTAAAATCCTTTCGATCAAACATAATTTGTAGACTCATGTGATCAATAGAGACATCTATGTGGACTACATACAAGTGGTGTCTCCATAACTTCAAAGAAAAAAACACTACTGCCAACAAATGTCACGAGTAGGATAATTTTTCTCATGAGTTTTAAGTTTCCTAGAAGCATAGGCCACCACTTTACCATGTTTTATCAAAACACAACCCAAAACAACCTTGAAGCATCACATTAGAGTACAAAAACCTCTGAACCCTCAGGAAAAGTCAACACTGGAGCTAAAGTCAACATAGTTTTCAACTCGTGAAAACTTTTCTCACTGGCATCTGACCATTCAAATTTCACCTTATTTTGAGTCAAAGAGATCAAAGGAGAGGTTATGTAGATAAATACTAGAAAAACCTACGGTAATACCCAGCTAAATCCAGAATGCTATGAATATCTAAGGAAGAAGTCAGTCTAGACCAATTTATCATGAAATATATCTTTTGGGTATCCAGTCGAATGCCCTCACTAGAAATTATATAACCAAGAAAAGAGACTGAATGGAGCCAAAACACACACTTGCAGTGTTTTGTATAGAGCTGACATTTCCTAGGAGTCTGAAGAATAGTTCTAAGATGGTCTATATGCCCCTCCTTGCTTATGGAATAAACTAGAATTTCACCAATAAGGAAAATCACAAATAGGTCCAAAATACCCTATTTGTGAGGTCCATGAAGATTGTAGGAGCATTAGTCTAACCGATGGACATGACCAAGAACTCAAAGTGGCCTGAAAAAGATCAGAAAGCTGTGTTTGGAATATCTGACTCTCTAACCTCAAGCTTATGGTATATCAAGCAGAGATAAAGTTTTGAGAAATTAATAGCATCCTGTAGATGATATAGCAGGTCAACAATACTAGGAATGGTATATTAGTTATTGATTGTGACTTTGTTCAGCTGGCGGTAATCTATGCTCATGTGGAAGGAACTATATTTCTTATGCATAGACAAGACAGGGGCACCCTAGGGTGACACTATATCAAGGATGAATGCCTTGTCTAGTAGGTTTGCTAACTGATTCTCCAACTCCCTAAGCTCAGCTAGTGCTGTCCTATATGGTAGAATAAAAATGGTCTGAGTGATAGGAATGAGTTCGATGCCAAAGTATATATCCTTGTCAAGAGAGACTTTGGATAAATCCTAGGAAATATATCTACAAACTCCCTGAAAACTAGGAAAAAATAAATATTAAGAGTTTTAGACTAAGAATTCTTAACTCAGACTAAGGGGTAGATACAATTATTAGAAATCCTCTTTTTAGATTTAAGTTAAGAAATATACCTACCCTTAGGAGTAACCGTACTCCTTTCCCACTCATGGATGAACAACACTAGTCCTAGAATCAACAACAACATGGCATGAATGGAGCTAATTCATGCCTAGGATAACATCAAAGTCTATCATGTTTAACTCATGCAAATCAGCTGGAACTATGAATCATGTAAATCAGCTAGAACTACCATCCCCAAGAAAACACGGAACAACTATGATAGACCCTATTAGCTACTATAAAGTCCCCAACAAGATAAGAAACATAAAAGGACTCAAGTAAAATCTAAAGACCAACTCTAAACTGTCTAGCAATATAAGGGATATAAAGTATAGGTTGGCTCTGGGGTTTAACAATACATAAATACTAACATAATGCACATCTAATATACCTATCACCACATCAGCTGAGAACTCCTGATCATGTTTAGAGAATAAAGAATATAACTAGTTCTGGGGTTTACTACGACCAGTATTAGTAGAAGCGCCCTGCTGATCTGGGTGAGCTGTTGGTGTCATTGTTGTACTAGTTTGAACTCTTACATTTCTTCCTCCATTTTTATCCATGGTACAATCCCACCCAGTGGCCTAGATTTCCATAACAAAAACACCCCAACATAAGGAAATCTCTCAAAGTATGACCTGCTTGTGTACACCCAAAGCACCTATCTTACCCAAACGTACAAAGACCAGAGTGTTTCTTACCACATTTATTACATAAAGGATAGGTTCACCCTCTTTTCACACTACCCTGAGAAGCTTTCTGAGTCGACTTACAATTTAGAGTTTAGCTTAAAATTTGAGTAGAGCTATTGAAAGATGAAGGGGCTGGTCCCCTAGAAGTCTACTAGTGCTTTCTCTGATCCCCACCTGACTTGGGTTGACTGAACTTAGATTGTCAAGTTTTGGACTTCTTATTCTGGTTACTTTACTCAATCTGTCCATTATCTTTCACAACATTCTCACGATGAACCATAAACATGCCAATGTCCATATAGTAGTCAATATAGTTTCTCTCTCCACCATAAAGTAAGGATAGAGGATTGGCACGAACCTGTCCATTTGGTTTGACATGTCTATAAAAAATCATGAGGGTTACCTAGAGAGCTTATTAAACCTTATTCCATACATAGACACTATCATGGAGCCCTGATCCGGGCTTAGAACTTCTTAACCCTCTTCTTCCTCTTATAACCAAAAATGCGTCCTCAAACTCTTCCCAAGAAGGCAAAAATGCTTCTACCCTTCTGTTCCTCTTCCATATATCATACTAAGACCTAACGATATATTTCATACTATAAGAAATTAAGTCTATCCTATCAACCTTCAACACACTCATCAGCTCGCAGATCCTCTTAAGCTCCTTTAGAAAGTTCTCCGGATCTTCTTCAACTCTTGAACTAAAAAATTCCATATGACTCAACCTCAATAAATCCCTTACCCTAAAAAATCTTGCATTAAGAACTGGCTGAACTACTGGAACAAGGGTCGTCTACTTAGCCTGCGCAACCACAATCTAGGAAAATAAGTGCATTATATTCCTAAACATATTTTTGGTTGCTATAGCTCTAGAGCTAGTGGATCCTGATTTGGTTGATTCCTGTTCCTAGCTTGGCAAAGGGGCTGTCTGTATAGAGATCTAAACCATATCAAGTATGAGTTATTATAGAAAGATGGAGCTAAAATAAAGCAATAAAATGATCAGAAACCAAGGAAAACACTTTTAACATGCTTAATAACCTCTAAGTTTAAGCATGTTGCAATTCATACCCATAACTAAGACTCAATCTAATGTTGGATTTCAAACATATCCTAGGAATGTATTAACCTACTGCTCTGAACAAGATTGTCACGCCCAAAAGCCACCCCCTAGGAGGGAACATCATTCTTAGCCACCAAGTTGCTGCAGTAGCCTTATAGGTACTCTTGAATCATGCCTGGATCTATCACTCATACTCACCAAAACTAATATAATAATGATAAAAATATAAGAATAAAGGGGAAACTCACATCGGTCAATGAATATATGAATAAATAATGAGAGATCAATATCCCAAAGCTAACATAATCTACATTTGAAAGCCACTACCAAGCTGATGTGAGGGTATTTTACGTTATATTGTGCACTTAAAACCATGAAAATAGAGCATG
>JBDJHY010978693.1:0-14481 GCA_039654485.1 Withania somnifera
CTTGGCGTCTTTACGGTTTGAACTTCGTTATAATTATATATTATTGGGCCTAACTCATCTTTTCCAACCTTGAATTTCCTTTTCATTGATTCCCTTGTGTCTGAAATATAAATTACATAATTATTTTATATATGAAGTGTTATAATTGGATTACATTTCTACTTTGTATGTTTTTTTTTTTTTTGAAAAAATCCAAAATCTCTCAAGAATTGGTCCACAAGGATAGATTTATCGGTCATCGGTGTCTCTTTATAAAGTTTCCTTCAACACAGATTTCTGCATAGTTCCTTCATGTCTCTTAATTTGTTTTGGTATTTGGAGCTTCATAAAGCTCTTTTGAAGCCTGATATCAAGGTTCTAATCTATAGAAACTCGTTACGGAGGTTTTACGATCATTTCTATTGGGTAATTCTTTATTTTCCTTATTATATAAAGTTTCTGGGCTTGTATCTTTCATTTCTATCATTAAACTAAGCCTTATTTTGTACCATATGATATATGAGTTATGCTATATGCGATGCTATAAATATTTCCTTTTTTGAGCTATTAGGGTTTCAGATCCATTTTTAGCTAAGATTTTGACCCCTCTGTTTATATAGCAATATTAATCTTGTTTCAATTGTATTGACACGTGGGTTATGTTTTAGTTATATTTGTGTGAATCCAATCTTCATGCATGATTCTTGGATATTTGAACATGCTTCTAGAGGACCTTGATGGAATCTAGGTAGGCTACGATCTACTTTCTTTAGACTGGGTATTAGTGTAACATATCTATGGTAAAGCTCCATCTCAGGGATGGGATGACTAGTCAGGCCCCAAAATGCTTATTCTTTTGG
Organism: Withania somnifera; assembly: GCA_039654485.1. Taxonomy (NCBI): domain Eukaryota; kingdom Viridiplantae; phylum Streptophyta; class Magnoliopsida; order Solanales; family Solanaceae; genus Withania; species Withania somnifera. The sequence continues at coordinate 840 of JBDJHY010978693.1, forward strand.
CATAGGGTCTATTTAGCTAGACTATATATTAACTACTTATCCTAGGGCTATACCGCCCTACCCACGTGTCTCACGCTGACTTTGGAATATAGTGTGGATGGCGGAGGAGTAACACCTTTGATGTGTATCATTATACGTTGGCTTTGGATAGTAGTAAGGTTGGGTAGGGGATTATACTAGTGATTAGAGATTAGTAGCTATCCCCTAATTTAGGTTGGTAGCTTTGGAGACGATCTAGGTAGGTTGTTTCTATATTTTACCTGAGATGTATGTGTGATTTAGGAATGTGTGGCCCTTTAGGCCATAGATAGCCGGTAAATGTTGGTTAGTAGTGGCCTTATATACTGACGTTGTACCTAGCCAAAATATGGATTTGTTGGGTAGTTAGTAGCCTTGTGTGATGACATGATGCCCTAACTCGGTGCGATCCTGGGAGATAGTTGTTTTGGACTGATCTGTGATAGCTCTATTCCTTTTCCTATATGGATGGGTACTTAGACTTTAATGGGTGCCCTCGGGGCAGTTTTGTCATGGTTCGTATGATTACTCATAGGTCGAGACCGAAGTTGGGCTAGGGGAGCATATACCTTATAATTAGGGCTTGGCAACTATCCTATGTGTTCTAGTTAGCGGTCTTAGACCAATTTAATCCATTAATTGGTTCAATATAGCCAGCATGTATTACATATTTCAAAAGGGTAACTTGATTTTGACAGAGTAATAACTGGAAATTAGTTTTGTATATTTACTTATATCATCCATAATTGCACTCATGAGTAGTAAAGAGCTATTTTCTCACATCATTTGAGGTTATCTTTTCAGTATCATCATGATTTTTTTATATTGCCTACATGGCGACAGTTGGATTTTGCTGAGATGTAGATTTGTGCCTATGTGGATCGACTTGAGTTTCCATTGAGATGTGATATACGGGTTGAGCCCGAGTTTTACCTTTTAGCCCTGATGACTATGGAACTAATTGATTCTTTTATGAGGATTGTGTACATGGGATTGGATCCCTCCATGAACCCTCTGACCTGGGTCTCCATGCGTGGGGTATGTTGCATGACTAGGTAGAGGAATACTAGGGTAGGTTGGGTAAGTATACGGGTAAGATGTTGTACATCCCCTTCTTGATGATTCATGTATCGATAAGGGTGTGTACGGGTACCATTTACTTTTCAGCACCCCTTTATATTACATCCTTATGCGTTGATTTTTACCCTTCGAGACTTATCAAGGGAGTACTTGTTGGGTTATTTGGTTTCTTGATTGTACCTTCTGGTAGAATAGGGTACCGACCAAATTTGTTATCCAGTAGACTTTGCTTTTTCCTATCTATCTCTGGTAGGTACTATTTGTACACTTGTTGTAATTTTTATTAGCTTAGCTAGTTGATGATTTTATACCCACTTGGTGGTCCTTCCTTGTATTGGTTATTGGAGCTCCTAGTATGTGTCACGTTCGGTCATGATCTTCTTGCGACCTGAGTTTATGTGTTGTACTTTGTTATTGGCTTTCCTTTATATTTGTTAGATGATACTACACATACAAATAACGGATCATCCACTGCACTCACTAATCATTATTGTAGTCTCCCTTCCTATCATATATTATGTGCCATTGCGTTATTTTTTTATTTTCCTTTCCCTTGTCATTCTTACTTTTGCCCAGTCGGCCTATAATGCCTACTAGGTACCGGTTGTTTTGGGTACTCATGCTACACTTCTGCATCTTTTCTTGATGCAGATTTCAATATAACTTATCAAGGTAGACACGATTGTGCAAACTAGTTTTCTGTTGTTCAGGATGTGCGATGAGAAGTTGGCGTTCATGTTAGACGATCTTTCTCATATTTCTATGGTTGTTCTACTTGGAGTATGGATAGCTATTTTGTAGTTTCTCCTCGTTGTGGGTTGTATAGCTATTTTGTAGTTTCTCCTCGTTGTGGGTTGTAATTTTTACCTTTCTATATATAGATGCTCAACAACCATAATACCAGGTTCTGGGGAGTCATGTTTAGTTTCATATTTTTGTGTTCTATTTCTATTCCTTCTCTTCATATTCTTCCCTTTTTCGTTAGGTACTTAGGACCGTCCCACCACTATTTTCTCTGGGTAAGGGTTAGACATGTCTATAAGTGAAATGTAGATACCATCACAATTCGATTTTAGGGTCATGACAGAGTGGTATCAGAGATCTAGGTTTACCGGTCTCTCTGGCTATATAGAAAGTGTTCATAGAGTCCTACAGATCTGTACATATACATCTGTATCTTATATTTGGGAGGCTACAGGGCACTATTTGGGAAAGACTCTCACTTATATACTTTTTACATACGTGCCTGGTCATTAAGTACCTATCCCTTATTTCGACTCCTCTTTCTAAATAATTAGGAACAAGCCCTTGGTGGGCACCAATAAGATATCTATGCACGTTCTTAGAGCTCAAAATAAAAATTAAGCACTAGGAGGTTACACATTAGACACAGAGGTTAGGAGTTACTTGGTATCTAGTAGGGGTTACTGTTGTGCCAGTTATACAGAGTGTTAGAATTTATTCATTGGTAGAAGTGGGTGTCTTGAGAAGAGTATCATTAAGGATGAGTTTAATATGTCGTTGAAATGGGTCATTAATTGTATTGGACTATGTGGCATCGTTTGTCACGATGACGAGACATATCCCTAAAGTGTATGCTACAAGATATGGAAAGATGTTAGACTTTTTTGGCGAGTTAGTTTGGCCTCTCCATATTATTAACACCCTAGGGGTTTCTTGATACATAACGGATTTGGACATGAGGCCACATATTGGCCTTTCTCAGGGTTCTTTTGTCTTAGCAGCTAAGGCGGAGTAGCTAGAGTTCTGGTTTCATCCCATCCAGTTCCTCTTTAGAGTTCTTAGAAAGATCCCAGTAATATCTGATTTGTGAGTGAATAATATGATAAATAGTGATTTTGGTGGCAACAATTGATTCATTTAGGCTAGTCCAGCCGGTTTGAATTTTTTCTCAGTCAGTCGACGGAGGCCCAACTACTCAGAGTAACTAGCCTATCAGAGCTACATTTCTAGGTTTGTAGGCCCAGTGTAGTTTAGTGTGGCCCCATCCATAGTAGGACAAGGTTTTTATGTATATGGTAAATTGGACCATTAGGACATAGGGTATCCACAACGCCAGATCATGCAGTCGACAGTAGTTACAGTCTTACCTTAGCAGTTAGTTAGAGCAAATGGTGGTAATGGTAGTTTTATAGACTTGTAGGTGGATTGATCTTCGTTCTAAGGAGTTCCTCAGTTGTGGTTTCCTTAGTCAGGCTGGCCAGTAGAGTCTTCTTGTGTTTTTTCACCTTTTGGGTTGTGGTCGTTGGGTAGGGTGTGTTTGGTTTATCTACATCCTTTATTTATGATACGGTCTTATTTTATTCCGTGTCTAGTTAGATTATGATGACTTTGACGTGGATCCTATGCATTTTGATTTATTTTATTTATAATGGATTATGGCCTTACCCTTATTGCTGCAGTATTATGGATCGGGTCTAGGTATTATTTGAGCCCTTGATGTTGTGGTCCTCTATTATGTAATTATTTGATGGGACTTCTGAGTCTTAGTTGTTAGCCTAGGGAGGTGCATGTGATTCCTTCTCAGATTATGGTATTGTGTTTCAAAGGCTGAGTTCATATCCCCATTAAGATTCAAGCACCCTCACCTTATCCTACCCCGAGTGTGGGATGTTGTTCGTAGGGTCCATTTTGTTTCCCATGTATAAGGAGTAAACTTTTACTAGTGGATCCTTATAATGGATTTAATTTGTTTGGCTAGTTTCGCCTGTAGATGTTGTGAGATAGCAAAATTGGGCCTTTTGTAATATGTGACTTTAATGATTTTTCAAGTATATGAAGCTTACCCTACTCTCCCTCGATACAGGAGGGTTACGTTGAGATTATACCTTACTCATCCAGTGTATCCCAGCAAGTTGATAAGGCTTTTTAGGCCCTTGCCGATTTAGATCCGCCCTACGTTCAGTTCAAATAGTTAGTGCCTTTGGGGTGTTTATGAGTATTGCAGTTTTGCAGTTGTTTCATTCTTTTGCATAGATGCCCGTTTATCTTATAGTGACCCGCGTTATCCGCAACATTTATTAGTTTATACCGGGGGTGCATATGGTCACTAGTTACTTTTAAGCACCCCTTTGCATTGCATCATTACACGTTGATTTATACCCTTGGGGACTTAAGGGGGGACTAATTGTTGCATTATTTGGTTCCCTAATTATACCTACTGGTAGAATGGAGTACCTGCCAGGTTTTTTTCTAGTTAACATTATTTGTTCCTTTCTTTCTCTTATAGGTACTATTTGTACACCTGTTGTAAATTCTGTTAACTTAATTGGTTGATGGTTTTGTACTCACTTGTTGGTCTTTCCTTGTATTGGTTATGTTGGAGATCGGGTACATGTCATGTTTGGTCATGATCTTCTTGTGACTTGAGTTTATGTTTCGTACTTTTTGTTAATGGCTTTCCTTTATACCTGTTAGCCAATACTGCACACACAGACATCTGACCCTCCACTGCATTCACTAGTTGTCGTTGTAGTTGCCCTTCCTATCCTAATTTATGCGCTATTGCCTTATTTACTTTTGATTGTCATTTACCTTATCTATGCTTACTTTTTCCCCCTTGGACTATGATGCCTATTGGGTACCTATTGTTTTTTGTACTCATACTACACTTCTTCATCTTTTCCTGATACAGGTTCGACTACGAGTTATCAGGGAGGACATAATCATGTAGACTAGTTTGGTGTTGTTTAGGAGGTACGGTGAGCAGTTGGTGTTCATGCTGGATGATCTACCTTCTATCTCTACCATTGTTCCACTTGGAGTACAGATAGATATTTTTTAGTTTTGTCGTGTTGTGGATTGTATTTTTTCCTATCTGTATATAGATGCTCTAAAACCACAATACTAGGTTCAGGGGAGCCATGTTCGGTTCCGTATTTCTATGTTCTATTTCTATTCCTTCTCTTTATATTTTCCTTTTTCCATTAGGTACTTGGTACCGGCCCACCACCATTTCTTTTGGTCAGGGTTAGGCTTGTCTACAGGTGAAATGCAAACTCTATCATAACTCGATTTTTGGGTTGGTGACATTAGGCTTTTGGCCTGATTTGAGGCTTAGTGCCTAAGAAGGTAGTAGGAACAAGAAGAATAGCCTAAGAACAAAATTGGGAAGGTGTATAGGGTATTCAATGAAAATTATTATAATAATCTCAAATAAGGATCAATGGATACATGATATCATTTGGTCGGACATTTTAGAATAAAAGTGGACTAAACTAAAAATGGCCAATGGTCCTTTCCTAACCAACTATCCTACAACTTTAGTGAGACTAACAGGGCAAGTGTTTCTTGTTCAAATAGAGTGAGAACTAGGAAATAAATCTCAAACATTCATGGCACAAAATCAAACAAATTTCAAAACTATATTCCTTTTTTTTACAATTCAGGTTGCATGAAAATCTCCTATAACCTTCTACGTAAACAAGCATCAATAACACAACTAAAAAATCTTACATGTTAGTTCTACTAAGATAAATACACTTGAGGGAAAAGAAACATGGTAAGAAAAACCCTCAAATGTACAGATAGTCCCACCCGTAACAAAATATAGTGCATTTCCCTCGATGCAAAAAAACAAATAAACAAAAATACTAGGAAAAAAAAGTGAAACATACCTGTGGCAACCTAGGCACCAGTGTTAAAGGACTCCAAGCTGGCACCAGTGGTGTCCGGCACACTTAATGAGAAGGGCTCTCCCAAAGGGTCATCACCTATAGTAACAAGAATGGTACCATTAGGCACCTCAGGAACAGGAACATCTCAGGGCTGAATGGTTCCCAGAGGCACTGAAGCAGTAACTACAATAGGTGGTAACAACAACAATAGTGGAACAACTGATGGTGGGTCAGGCATAGTGGTATATGATGCACTGAATCTCCAAACCTCAACCTCGAGGGATAACCTCTATTGGTGCTACTCATTGGTAAATCTAGACTCTACCACAACTGTCCGTATTTCTCACATAGACTTCTTTGCTAAATGCTTCCTATCAACTAACCTTACTAAAAACTTAATTGGGAAGGTGACATCCCAGTAGAGGGTACAAAAGAGGTGGGTAGAGTGTATATGGATACAAATACAGGTGGTAAGGCCTTCCCTTCAGGCTAATTGATTGTCGACTAAACTTATGGGGTACCAATAGGTGTAAGAACAATCAGAATCACCAATGGGAAAGCTCTACTCAGCAACTAAGATGCTATCTCCGATGCAGGAAACTATGGAAGTATTCAAGACCATGAGACTGGTTTGCCAGGTACTTAATCAAGGAAATGTTATAAAAAATTTCGCGCTATAGTATTATGATCTACATGACGACTCAATGGCACCCCATTATCCCAATACACTCTCTAGACTAAGCATGGGAAAGGAAAGGCATTGGTTTCATGAATGATCAATCTTTAAATCTAAAGAAATCATCCTGGACATATTTAATGCATACTCTATCATAATACAAGACACAAGCATTGCCCGCTCAGTATCCAGAGTATTATCATTCCTAGTTGGGCTTAACAGGGATCACATAATTAGCCACCAAACTAGCCCAAAAATTCAGACACCTTTGTAATCTTAGCATATGGGTGACAAACCCATGGAGCCTGAGTACCGATAGCAACAATATGGTCTACTATTCAAATTATGACATCAACTTGCAAGATCAAATTGTCCATTCTCTTTTTATCTCACCATTTTTATTTAACACTCATACTTAGTGTGAATAAAGGCAGTGTAATCAGGACCATACAGGAACCTCTAATGAGTTGTCTCAAAAATATCCAAATCTAACCCCTAAACTCTCACAGCCTCCAAAAAAGACAACTCAAGTGCTGCATCTCTCTTCTTTATAATTGACATAGACCCCAGTAAGGTGTACAAAGTAGTAGAGTAATTGTCAAAAACATCTTGAATTACATATCGCAGTAAACCCTCTTGAGCCTCAACCATCCACCTAAATTGATAGTGGTTGAATAATCTCTTTACCTCGACCACAACACTCAAATTAAATGGGCTTCCTTAATGAAGCACCATCAGAGCTGATTATTTTTCTTCTTTTCTATAACTTCATTAAAGATCACTCATGCAACTGATACCTCCCAACAGTTATATACCAATATTTCAACAATTATTATTCCTCGTGATTAACCTCTCAAGATATAGAGAATCTATAATGATTGTCCTCTCTGTCACCCTTATGCTCAGACTCAGCTTTTTCTTCTTCTACAGCACCTACCTCATCATCACCCCCTTCCCCACCTTCTAAACTCCACATACCAAATACAACATCGTCATCATTTTTATCACCAGAGCCTTCATTTGCCTCTTCAGATTAGGAAACGGATAACTCAATAGGAGTTGTAGTAGGATTCTCTTCATTTGTTGCACCCATAGAACCTTTATGTGCAGTAAATGTTGCTCAACTCTGGCTAAGTATCTAAGCTTTGTCCTACTAGATTGTGGGTTGTCATAGTCAAATGTATTTTTTCTTTCTAAGTCTAGGGAGGATGGAAGAGTTATTGAATCATAGAAGTGAGAAGAAGCTATTTTTCTTCTTGGTTTGGGTGCCATAGTACCTGAGGAACAATCATTAGCTTAGAAACAAAATGATAAAAGGAAAAAATAAACTACATGTGTATAAGGGCATAGGAAATTTCTCGTTGTGGGTATGTACAGTCTGTGGGGGTGACTGTTCACCCCTGGGAATATTTTTCTAGATTGTAAATCAGTGGGGCATGAATGCCCACATGGTCAGTATGAGTGCAATATAGGTTGTATAAGTGTTCGTACTTCCTTTCTTGAATTTCAAATTCACCCAATATAATCTTATAAGTGGTCATAAAGACTGTAAGAAAGTACTACAAGTCGTCTGGCTACTTCTACAATATCGAATATCCAAAATATTGTTTCATACATGAACATTTTAGAATTTATTAAATAAATATTTATCAAATTCACTTTATATTGGGTTTACAAGTGTAAGGAGAAATCCTTATGGTCGTACATCCAATGTATTATGGACTTAACAAATGCTAATTTCACTTAAGTAGCAATCAAAATAATGCAATCTCGAATACACAAAATATGCTTAGTCTTCACATTCAAAATTAAGCATACAAAAGGGCTACCTAGACTTAACCTAATATCAAGTTTAAAAGGATATGTTGGTAGAATGGAGGGAAAAACAACTTCTTTTTCATTTTTGAAGTGCATTGAAATCATAAGGCTTGCAATCTTAGAGAGAGCATACCATCCAAACCAATAATGGGCATCTGAGATTTTTTAGTAATTCCAGACAGGATCCTGATGAGTCCATTGTAGAGTGCGAGGAGAGTCTGTAGACTTTAATCTCGAGAGAAACACATGGAGTTTATTTCATTGGGTATCAATTAGAGGGTCGGTCTAAGGCCTGGTGGAGGTCATATAGAGAGAGTCGACTATCAAGGTCTGCACCTATGAAACAGAGTCGATTTATAGATGTATTCATGGCTTAGTCTATTCCTCAAAGTGTTCAAGAGGAACTCAGATCTTAGTTTGTCAACTTTTAGTAGGGATCGATGAAGGTTTTTGACTATAAGGCTCAATTCACGCAGTTGTTAAGGTATGGGGTTGCTATGCAGACAGAGGTTGAGCGGGTTCGCCGCTTTGCAGCTGGGTTGAAACCAGAGTTACAAGAAAATATTGAGTTATTACTTGCTTATGGTAGTCTATTGTTAGTAGTGGTTAATGATGCTTGTATCATAGAGAGGTATTGTTACTTAGTCCAAGGGGCAGTGACAAGAGATAGCACCACAAGGGCAATTTTAGTGGCTCATGATCCTCTGGGAGATGGTATGGTAAACGTGGACCTCTACATCAATAGCCACAACAGCAGTATCAGGGATATCCTAGTAGGCTATTTCAAGCCTCCTTACCATCAGCTAGTGGTGATCAAAATAGTCAGCCCATCAGGGGCACATCTACTAGGACTCAGGTTTGTAGTGGCGGGGGGCCCAGTTAGTAGTTTTTGTTGAGGCAAAGGTCGTGGTTTCTAAGAGTGAAGTGAGATAATACATTATTCTAGAGAGTGTCCACAATGCTAGGCCATTCAGCTGTATCTCAGCCATAGAGCCTCTACAGGCAGTACCGCTAGTAGCAAGAGGTAGTCAAACAACGACTCGAGGTGTTCATAGTGGGGGAAAGAGGAGCAAAGGATGGGATCGAGGAGTATATAAAAAGGGAGCTAGGTGTTGTCAGTTTTATATCTTACTTGATAGAGCCTCATCAGAGCCTTCTAATGTAGTAGTTGCAGGTATGTTATTTGTTTTTCACTAGTCATCCTTGGTATTATTTGACCCTAGTTTTACGTACTCCTATGTGTTTATTTACTTTTCACTCTATTTAGGTATTGTATGTGAGCCTATACTTGTTCTTATGAATATTTCTACTTCTGAAGGTGATCCTATAGTGGTGGATTAGATTCCCCAAGCTTGTGTTGTGACCGTACAAGGGTTGGAAACTTGAGTTGATCATGTGGCTCTGGACATGGTTGATTTTGATATGATTTTGGGCATGGATTATTTATTCCTATACTTGCGGTCCTCGATTATTTTCCAAGACCATGACCTTATCTGTGTCCAGTGTGCCTTTGGTTGTATAGAGAGGTCCTATTAGCCACTCTCTAGTGCTAGTGGTATCTTGTATGCAAGACAGTACATTCTTAGATAGGGGTTGTATATCTTACTTAGCTTATGTCTATGATGTTAGTGTTGATCAATCTTCCCTGAGTCTGTTCTTATTTTATAAAGTACCTTTATGTTTTCCCTGATGAGTTGCTTGGCCTCTTCCCAAGCATGTTGTCAATTTTTCTATAGAGATTGTGCAATGCACTAGGCCTATTTCTAGTGTACCTTATCGCATGGCTCCAAAAGAGCTTTAGGTGATTAGTGTTTAGCTTCAAGATCTAGTTTCCAAAGGCTTTATCCATCCTAGTGTTTCACCATGGGGAAATTTAATGTTATTTGTAAAAAAAGATGGGACTATGCGCTTTTGTATTGATTACAAAAAGTTGAATAAGGTTACTATTAAAAATAAGTATCCTTTTTCATGGATTGATGACCATATTTATTAGCTTCAAGGTGTTGCGGTATTATTGAAGATTTACTTGACATCGATTTATCACCAGTTGGGGATTCAATCTGGGCATCCCAAAGAGATTTTTTAGACCCGGTATGGATACTATGAGTCCCTGGTTATGTTGTTTGGGCTGACTAATTCCCAGCAGCATTTATGAATCTTATGACCATAGTTTATAGATCGTTCCTTGATTCTTTTGTGATTCTGTTTAATGATGACATCCTAGTTTATTCTAGAGGTCGGGAGGAGCACAAGGAGAATTTAAGCGTTGTATTCCAAACTTTGAGGATTCAGCAACTTTATGCAAAGTTCTTAAAGTGTGAGTTTTTCTTAGATTCTGTTGCACTATTTGGGCATGTTGTATCTTCAGTTGGTATCAGTAAAGATCCAGCAAAGGTTTTAGTTGTTCATGATTGGCCTCGACCCACTACTCCCACATAGGTCCATCTATTTGTTAGTCTAGCCGACTATTACAAGCAATTTGTATTGGGTTTTTCATCTATAGAAGCTCCTATGACTAGATTGACCCCGAAGGATGTTCCATTTTGATAGTTTAAGGGTTGTGAGTCCAGTTTTCTAAGGCTTAAGGAATTGATCACTTTAGCACTATTATTTTCACTTCCATTTCAGGGCTATCCATATACAATTTATAATGATGCCTCCGGTGTTGATTTAGGATGTGTATTGATGCAGCAAGATAGAGTTATTGCATATGATTCACTTCAGTTGAAGGTTCATGAGCGCAACTGCCCCACCCATGATTTAGAGTTTTGGGTGGTAGTTTTTGCTCTCAAGATTTGGATACATTAAATCTACAAGGTTCACTATGAAATTTTCCCGTCACCACAGCCTACAGTATATACTGAGCCAGAAGGAGCTTAATCTCAAGCATAGAAGATAGATCAAGTTCCTCAAGGACTATTAGATTTAGTACCATCCATGTAAAGGGAAAGTGGTTGCAGATGCCTTAAGCCAGAAGGTTGTTTATATGGGTAGTTTGGCTTCTATCACAAATTCAGAGAAGTCGTTAGGCTTGGACATTCAGTTATTGATTAACCATTGGGTGTGATTAGACACTTCAAATACGAGAATAGTTCATTCACATATTAAGGCTAGACCTACTATGTTTGATCAGATCCGACAAAAACAATATGAGGATAGATCCTTGTTTTGTATTTGAGAGTTGGTTATAAGGGGTGATTACAACAGTGCATCTTTAGACTTTTATAAGTATTTTGGATGGGTAGTCGTATTTATGTTCCCCGAGTGGATGATATTATTCAGCCTATTCTTTGTGAGGCTCAATATACCAGATACTCTATACATCCGAGCATCGCGAAAAAGTTCAGAGATTTGAGACAGCACTACTGATGGTGTCTTCCGAGATCGAATGTACCAAGTTTGTTTCCCGTTGCTTGAACTTCCAGTAGGTGAATTTTGAGTACCGTAGACCCGAAGTGTGTTAAAAAGACTCCCTACCTCTGACCATAAGTTGGAGAGGATTACTATGGATTTTTTTTCTGGATCCCTCGTACTTTCAAGGGTCATGATTGTATATGGGTCATCATGGATCAACTGACCAAATTTGCTCACTTTTTACTGATTTTGTCGTCTTGGAATGCCGAGAAACTTGTCGTCTTATATGTTAGAGAGATTCTTCGTATGCATAGGGTGCCAATTTCTATCATATCAGGCCGGGGTACGTAGTTCACTTTGAGGTTCTAGAGGACTGTGCAGTGTGAGATGGGTACAGAGTTATCTTTGAGTTTGTCTTTTCACCAATAGATAGATGGACAGTCCGAGCGAACTATTCAAGTACTCCAGGATATGTTTTGTTCTTGTGTTTTTTATTTCAGTGGTGGCTAGGATAAACATTTGACTTTGGCAAAGCTTTTTTACAACAACCTCTACCATCCCAGAATTCAGATGGCATCATTCGAGGATTTTTGTGGCATACGTTTCAGATCATCGATTGGCTGGTATAGTAAATATCTTACCCCCAGACTTCTGACTTGATCTGATATGCCATAAAGAGAGTATTAGGACAGATTACGGACAACACAAAGCCGACAGAAAAGATATGTAGATCGTAGACATTAGACTTTGGAGTTTAGTGTTGGGGATATGGTATTCTTGTGGGTTTATCTCATGAAGGGAGTTATGAGATTTCGTCGGAGGGGTAGATTAGCCCCAGGTTTATCAATCCATATGATATTACGGAGAAAGTTAGTGAGGTTTCCTACCGGTTAGCCCTACCTTCAGGGTTGGCAGTTGTTCATCCGGTGTTTCGTGTTTCTATTCTTCGTCATTATGTGCTACATCTCTCACATATACTTCATTCTATGTCAGTTGGACGATCGATTGACTTATGTTGAGCGGTCTGAGGCCATTATTGATAGAGACATAAGACAGCTTAAGTATAGAGATATTTCAATTGTAAGGGTTCATTGGACTCAAAGCCCAGTCGAAGAGGCTACCTAATAAACAAAGAGGGATATGCGAGCTTGATACCCTTATTTGCTCGACCTTCCAGCTACTCCCTTCTTTCCTAAAGTTTCGCGAGTGAAAGTTACTTCAGTGGGGGATATTTTAATGGCCCCCATAGTTATCTTTATGTTTTAATGACCTTTTTTATATTTAGAGTGTTCCTGTAACTGTCCCAAGTTGTTTCTGACTTGTTGGGATCGATAGGTTGGGTCCCTAACAGTTTTATAGTTTGATACCTTATAATTATGGCTTCTTCAGGGTGTACTCGGCTTATACAAATCCGAATCTCCTTTTTGTTGCTTCCCTTGAGTTCAGAATATCGATTACACATAGATTCCATAAATGGGTTGTTGAAATCAAACTTTGTTTCCTCTGTACCGATTTTGGATCATTTTTGGAACCTCAGCGTGATCGCGATAGTAGGATGTGACCATGCCAAAGTCCATATTTTCCCTTTAGCTCGATAGCGCATTGCCCAGACTACCGCCCTCATCGCGATTGTGCCACCGCCTGGCAGTCTATACAAATGCTTTTTTTAATTTTCTGAATGAAAATGTCCTTTTTCTTCAGAATTCTCTCAATCTCCAGCTCCTATATCAGCACATTGGAGAGGTTTTAAGAAAATTTGATCCGAAGACTTAATTTTGTTGTTCTATGCTTTTTTTTACCAATTAATTGCTCATTTTCACTTTAGTTATTAAGTTTTCTATTGAATATAAACTTCCCAGGCTTATATTTTCAATTTATATTGTTAGTTTGATTGTACCATATGATGTATGAGTTGTGCTCTACGTGTTGGTATAAATATTTCCTTCTTCCGAGCTATTAGGGTTTACCAACCCGTTTTTGTTTGGATTTCGACCCCTCTGTTATATTGCAATTGGGTCTTGTTTTACTCTTTTTGACACGTGGGTTAAAAATTTTCTTG
>JBDJHY010978912.1:0-14477 GCA_039654485.1 Withania somnifera
TGACATTGACATCGGGTTTTGGGAACTTATATTACATCTTATTGTTTTCCGCATATACTGTAGTAGTCCTCCGCTTCAGTTACGGACTACAAGGTTTGGTTCTCCTACTGGGTGGATAGTAGGTGCCATCATGATTCTGAGAAATCGGGCCATGACACTTTTCTTTTCTTATTAGACAGTAGACGTGTATTACTTTACCTTGTTCAATTTAATAAAAAGGTTCATCTCATTACCCTATCTTCCACATCACTATGATTATTTTCAGTATATGTTTCATGATGTATGTTAGGCCAAGTGGTTTGATCGAGCCACTCGTGGTTTTGGGTGTCGTTTACATCTAAGGTGTAGACGGGGCGTGAAGTGGATTATGTCAAATTCTTAAATTTTCTCAAGCTGTTGCTTTATTACTATGATCCTAAGTGTAAGATATATACATGGTATTACAACATCCCCTGTTGGGATCATTTGTCCCAAATGAAGGCTAAAGTTGGAATATGTGCAAGATAAGAAACTAAAACTAATTCTATGTCTGGAACTGAGTATGCATGCGTTACTTTATTAAACTAGAGCTAAACATGACTGAACATGAATATCATGGAACAAATATACATATAAGAAACATGATAGTTATGGCATGAGAAGGCGAGACTAAAAGGAATACTAGAATGAAAGAACTTGGTTACCTTTAGTTGATTCAAATGGAAAGGAAAAACTGAGGGTACTTGCATCATATCAGTTTCTGCTTCCCATATAGCACCCTTTACGGACTAATTCTTCCATAAAACTTGATTGAAACAATCTCTTTATTCCTCAAGATATGAACCTGCTTGTCAAAATATCGATTAGGACCTTTTCATTTGACAGGCTATCCTTGATTCTAATACTCTCAATCGAAACGACTACTGAAGGGTCTTCAATGCATTTCCTTAGCAAGGAAACATGAAATACTAGATGGACATCTGCTAACTCTGTTGGAAGATCCAGTTTATAATCCACCTTGACTATTCTCTTTAAACTCTGGTAAGGACCTATATAGCACGAGTTGAGCTTCCATTTTCTCCCAAATATCATACTCCCTTAATGGGAGCTTTCAATAATATCCAATCATCAACTACGAACTCCAAATCTCTTTTACTCACATCTTCTTAAGATTTTTAATGTCTCTGGGTTTTTTGGAATGCTCTCAGACTAGTTGAAACTTTTGCATGGCCTCATGAACTGAGTCTGATTGTATCACTTTAGCCTCACCTACCTCGAACTAGCATATGAGAGATCTACACCACCTCTCATACAAAGCCTCGTAAGGTGACATCCGGATACTATCATGATAACTGTTTTATAGGCAAAGTCAATCAAGGGCAAATGTTCACCCTAATTACTTTTGAAGTCGATGACACAAGCTCTCAAATTTTTTTCTAAAGTCAGAATCATTCACTCTACTTGACATTCTGTCTGCGGATAGAAGGCTATACTACGATGGATCTGTGATCCCATACCTCTCTCAGTCTGCAGATATAAGGCTATACTATGACGGATCTGCGTGCCCATACCTTTCCAGAAGGACCTCTAGAACTCAGACATGAATTGAGTACCTCTGTTTGGAATGATAGATAAGTGGACACCATGATATATGATAACATCCTCAATGTAGAGTCTGGCATAATCATCAGCTTTATAGTTAGCCCTGACTGGCACAAAGTGAGCGGACTTAGTCATCCTATCCATAATTGCCCAAATAGAATCATGTTGAGTCATAGTACAGGGTATGTTTGTAACTAAATCAATGTTGACCACTCCCAACTTTCAAGTCAGAATGGTGAAATTTTGGGTCAAACCCCTTGGTCTTTGATGCTTTTCTTTGACTACTTGGAAATTTTGACACTTAGCTATATGTTAGATATGTCTTTCTTCATGTGGTTCGACTAAAATACCTCTCTTAGGTCTTGGTACATCTTGGTGGCACCAGGGTGAACACTATACATGGTAATATGAGTCTCAGCCAAAATCTTCTCTCCTATCCCATCAATATTAGGAACTCACAAATGTACCGGATATCTGAGCACACCATTTCCCCATTGGGAGAAAACCTGCACTTTTTTCTTATCAAATTATTACGAACCAAAATATGGAGCTAAGGAAACTATTCGAATCTGATTCCAAGCTCATTTACTAAGAAGTTACTCAAGTTCCACTATTTCAAGGTTAAGCCTTTAAAACACGGAAACTAAGATAATAGAAAACAGAACTGTCAGGGAACCAAACTACCAACCCCAACAGGTAGTAAATGATATGGGGCAGCTAACAGAAAGCTCTAAACATAAAAAAAAGCAAAAAGAAAAGTAAATGAACACGCGGGTAATTACAACATCCATTACTAAAATGGAATTTCTTCCTTGAAAGTCAAGGAAAGAGTAGTACCTAAAGACTCAAACGGATGTTCATACTAGGCCCGCATATCACGCTCTGTCTCCCAGGTATCCTCATCGACATTTCAACGTGCCCAATGAACCTTCACCACAGGAATATCCCTGTACCTAAGACGCCTCATATCTCTATCATTTATGGTCTCAGGAACCTCAACATAGGTTAGATGATCATCAAGCTGAACAGACTCTCGACGAAGCACACTAGACAAGTCTGACAAATACTAGCGAATCTTGGACATATGGAACATAAGATGCATACTAGCTAACTTTGGATGTAAGGAAAGTGTATAGGAAACAACTCTAACCCTCTTTATAATGTAATACGACCCAAAGAATCTGGGTAAAAGCTTACCCTACCGACCAAACTGCATAACTCCCTTCATGGATGACATACGCAGAAAGACCAAATCACCAACATTGACCCCCAGGTGCCAAAGCCTATGATCCACATAAGACTTCTGCCTGCTCAGTGCTTTTCGGAGCCTATACTGAATAACTATGACACTATCCACTATATCTCAAAGCCAATTAGGACCTTGGGGTGGGGTCTCCCTACTAGAAAACCAACTAATAGGTAATCTGCAATACCTGCTATACAAGCCTCAAATGGTGCCATCTAATTGCTGGAGTGATAACTGTTATTATATGAAAACTCTGCCAATGCTCAGTGTATGTCCCAACTACCTCTAAAAATAAAGGCATAGGCTCACAACATGTCTTGAAGCACCTGAATAGACCTATTAGACTGCCCATCAGTTTGAGGATAGAAAGCTTTAATTAAGGAAACCTCTGTACCCATCTCCCTCTGCATCATCCTCCAACACTAAGATGTAAACTTAATGGCCTTATCTGATATGATAGAAACCAATAACCTCTCGGAGTTTAACCACCTCATGAACATAAAACTCTGTTATTCTCTCAACACCCCAAGATGAGTCTATTGGTAGGAAATAAGTTGACTTGGTCAATCAATCCACGATGACCGAGATGCAATCACGACCTCTAGAAGTGTAGGGAAGTAAAAAAACAAAGTCCATATTAATCCATTCATACTTCTACTCAGGAATAGGGAGTCTCTGCATCTCACCACCAAGTCTCTAATGCTCGAACTTCACATACTGACAGTTCAGGCACCGAGACACAAAGACTGTAAGATTTCTCCTCATTCCCTATCACTAATAATGCTGACGCAAGTCATGATACATCCTAGAAGTACTTGAATTAATATAATATCTAGAGCAATGGGCCTCATGCAACAGGTTCTAAATTAAACCACCATCTAGAGGAACAACAAGACAACCATGGACCTATAACACACCATTAGAATCTACTGAAGCCTAACTAAAATCACTCCTCGAATTAACGAGCATCCTTATATTGGCGTTGTTGAATCTGATCAAATATAGCAGACCTTGCCACAACATATGCAACAACCCATTCTAGAGCTGAAATATCTGATCTAACTAACCCATTGCCAAGTATTAGATGTACCGAGACAACAGTCTCTCCAAAACTAATATAGGAGCTAGTCCACCCATGCTGACCACCTTCTGGCTCAAGGCATCTGCAACAACATTAGCCTTGCCCGGATGATATAGAATACTAAGGTCATAGTCCTTCAGGCGCTCAACCCATCTCTAATGCTTCATGTTAAGCTCCTTATGACTCAAAATGTACTGCAAACTGTGGTGATCAGTATATATCTCACAATGTAAGCCATATATATAGCGCCTCCATATCTTAAGAGAAAGAACTACCTCCGCCACTCCAAGTCATGGGTGGGGTAGTTTTGCTCGTGATCCTTCAGTAACTTCAATGCATAAGAAATAACATGACCCTGCTGCATAAAAAAACAACCCAAACCAATACCGGATGTGTCACAATAAACTATATAGGGATGATCCTCAACTGGAAAGGCAAGTACTGGGACAGTAGTCAGCAACTCTTTGAGTCTCAGAAAGCTAGACTTATACTCAGCTGATCATTGAAAGGGAACGTCCTTCAATATCAACCTAGTCAAAAAGGATGTAATGGATGAAAAACCCTAAAAAAACCGCGATAGTACCTAGCTAACCCTAGGAAACTGCGAATCTTTGTAGGGGTAGTAGGTTGAGGCAATCACGAAAAATGTCTACCTTTGCTGGATCAACACTAATACCAACACCAGACACCACATGACCTAAGAAGGATACATACTCCAAACAAAACTCACACTTCGAGAACTTGGCGTAAAGTCATTCAATACTCAAAGTCTGAAGCACTACCTTAGATGCTCCTCGTGCTTCTCTTGAATCCACGAGTACACCAATATGTCATCAATGAAAACTATCACAAAAGAGTCTAAATAGAGTTGAAACATTTGAGTCATTAAATCCATAAAGGATACAGGGGAATTAGTCAGCCCAAATGACATCACTAGAAACTCATAATGCCCGTATCTCATCTAAAAAGCTATATTTGGGATATCCTTGGCTTGAATTCTCAACTGATGGTAACCCTATCTCAAATGAATCTTCGAAAACACCGTGACACTATGTAGCTGGTCAAACAAGTCATTAGTATGTGACAGGGGACACTTTTTGTTAATAGTTACCTTATTCAACTATTTATAGTTAATAAATATCCACATACTACCATCCTTATTCTTTTACAAATAGGACCAAGCCCTCCCAAGGCGATACATTAGGAAAGATAAGCCTCTACCAAGAAAATCCTACGGCTGTGAAAGCTCTGTTGGGTTCATATGGTACGAAGCCGTAGAATAAGCCTGGTGCCCGACTTAACCTTTATAGAAAAATCAATGTCCCTCTCGGGTGAAAGGCCAGGTAAATTAGAAGGAAACACATCCAAAAACTCATGAATGATAGACATAAATCTAGCGGCAGGAGCATCAACAATAACATCTCTAACATGGACCATATAAGCAAGGCAACCCCTAAAATAAGCCTACAACCCTCAAGATAGGATATAACCTAAATGAAGAGTGGATAGTATGCCCCCGCCATAGTACCAGAGGCATACTAGGCACAGATAAGGTCATATTATCGATATAACAATCCAGCATTGCACAATGAAGGGATAACCAGCCCATGCCCAGAATCACATCAAAGTCTAGCATATCTAGCTCAATCAAGTTCACTCAGGTGTTGAAACCTTTGATAGTCACAACACAGGACCTATATACATTATCCACCACTAAGGCGATGCCTACGGGGTAAGCTACACTCAATGTTATAGATAATGGTGCACTAGGTACACCTAATTGGGAAAAAAATACACTGAAGCATAAGACAAAGTAGAGTCAAGATTAAATAAAGCTAGAGTTTAATGCCCATAAAAAAAAATGTACTGGTCACAACAGCATCTTGAGCCATCCTCTCCCCTATATGGAATAACATAGCACTAACAACGACCCCACCTTATTGCTTGCCTCCTCTACCCCTCGCTTCCCTATATATAGCTTCCACACCTAGCACCGCAAGCTGCTGGTTATCCACTTTTGTCCGGTGGCACTATTTATAATAACTGGATAGGTAAGGATACTATTTGAGTAACCCTGTGCCGAGGGAAATTCCTAGAAAAGTGACCCTTATACCTACAATAAAAGCAACCCTCAATGTATTGATCTATGGTTGCCCCGAGACAATCTTTAACATAGTTTATAACCTCACCACACTTATATAAACCACCTTTGTCTCACTCTTGGATACCAAAACCCCTATTCTAACCCTGACAACCTAAGACCAACCCCTGCAAGGCTGACTACTCTGTCCTATATCCAAAGCTTGAAGTGCAATATTGTACTGTTGGCTGCACTAACCTTAGTGATAACTCTGCTGGAATCCCCTACCACCATTGTTATCCTTATCCACTAACCAAAAACTTAAAAGGATGCCTTAGTGGCACCGTCTCCTCTCGATGCCTCTTTGGGCCTAGCAATCCATGTAGTCCATCCTACAGGGATGATCAACAACATCCAGAAAAGGCTTCTTTAGTACTAACAACCACTCTACAGATCTACGTTGGTCAAGTCCCACATGCAAAGTAGTGGATTCGCTCATCCTAAGTAAGCAGTAACTCCCCAGCATGTCTGGACAACTCAATATATCGGGCCTTATACTCAGTCAGGGTCATGGAACCCTGCTAAATATTTGCAAATTGATCCTTTAGAAGATATTTTTCTCTCATAGGCATATTCTTAGACATTAACTCATCTATGAACTGACTCTATTTTAATGAGGGAGAACCAGGTAGCCTGTAGACTCTGTGCACTCTGCACTACTGAATGGTGGGTCACTTAAGCAGATAAGTAGTAAAATCAACTCCATGTGTCTCCAGTAGCTCTAAGATCCTCAACCTCTTCTCATAGGATGTCATAAACTCATGGGGATCCTAGCTTACCACCCCTGGGAACTTAGAGGGTACATCTGGAGGAAGTGGTCCAATATCTTCCTTACTTGAATAGTCAAAGCTGGCATCGAGGTAGGTGCAGGTGT
The DNA here is from genome assembly GCA_039654485.1 of Withania somnifera. NCBI lineage: Eukaryota > Viridiplantae > Streptophyta > Magnoliopsida > Solanales > Solanaceae > Withania > Withania somnifera. Next base: position 6,923 of record JBDJHY010978912.1, read on the forward strand.
GGCCTAAATGGCACCATAGGCTGAGTGGGGGGTGCTGTTGTAGAAATAGATATTGGGGGAGGCTGTACACCCTATGCCATTCATTGGGATAATGACTGTTGTGCCTCTATCGATACCCACCAAATATCTATAATATCTGCCATAGCATGTCTCTAATAATGACAGGCGGTGGCTGTGTAAACTAAAATAGAGGTGAAGGAATAGTCTATGTTTGTACTGGTAGGTCTAATACAACTATAGGTGGATGATTCAAAGCTGTAAGAATACCAGTCGGCTAAGCATTCCCTAATACCCCTTCCTTTTAACCTGGCAAGGAGGATCTCTATCCACAAATGAAGCTTAGGTATTTACAATCTCTAAAAGAGTGAAGCCAAAGTGATTCTTTCAAAATATTATACGAATAATCAATGCATGATAAGAACCAAGAGATAAAAGCTTTCCTAAAGTACCTATAGTCTCCCTAAGATTAGATACAGATGTCTACATACCATTCCACATGACTCTACTAGGTATGCGCTCTAATGTTAAAGAGACTGGTGAACCTAGCTTTGATACCACTCTGTCACAACCGAAACTCGAGTCATGATGTTGCCTAAAATGTACCTATAGGCAAGCCTATCCCTATAGCCCAAAGCGATAAGTAATAGGTTTTAATAACTCTTATCTACCAAAAATAAATAAATATAACAAATAAGAATAACAACTAAACATACATATATAAATATATCCCTACCTAAAACCTAGTGTCAATGGCATGTGGCGCTATAGAATGGAGTACCCAAAACAAAATATACAACATATACAAGCTCCTACAAATACAAACTAGGGATTATCTTGGTATGAAAAATATAAAGAAGACAACAACTAGAGGAAGACACGACCAGCCAGTACACTAGAAGCACACCATAGTCTCTAAGAAACATCAACCTATTACACATGATCACGCCTCCTACGATGACACACAATAGTAGCTGCATCATTAAAATAGTGCAGAAGTGCATAATGAGTACTAAAAACATAGGTACCCAGTAGGCATCATAAGCTGATCGAGAATGAATAAATGATAAGCAAGGTAAAGGAGAGGAAACTGAAGTAGGTCATAAGATTAAGTAAATAGGAATAAAAGCTAACTACATAGATAAAGTCCACAGTAGGTACACTATATAACTAGGCACTGAAAAGGAAAGATATGTAATCTAAGAAAGTAGGTCTATGTATCGAGGAATCAAAATACCGAAAACGTACCTGGGGTCTAGCTGAGTATAGTTACCATTGAGTCAAGGAATAACAAACAACATTAACTAAAATGGAATATGGGTAAGTAAAGGATAGATATAACCAAAAAAATCCACCCATATGAACCCTGGGTACAAACAGAAAAAAAAATATAGAAAACCTACCTGATGCCCCACCCCGTTGGTAGGCACAAATAGAGCAATCAAGGACCTCACTAGGACTTCCCCCATAAGCCCGAAGAGTATAATATATGGTAAAATGAATGGAAGGGGGGAACAAATAGAATATCGTAGAGCAAGAACACAAAATATAGGAGACTGCACCTCCGAATCCTTCACCTTGGGACAAGCGCTCAAGACTGCACCTCAATACCCAAGACTCAGCTCATGTAAGAGACTCTTTCCTTATAGTCAAGTGTTGGATCACACCTCACAATCAGAATCGATACTGCACTCCTAAGATTATTCATACCCAGACCGCACCCCTTAGATAACCAAGATAGTAGCCACAATAATACAAAACTACCTAGTTTATACTCAAAAATAGCACTGTAGCCACGTGGTCCCAGGTTCATTATACATATAGATATAGGAAAAACTCTTTCCAATTTAATCCAGAAAATCCTCTATTTTTAGTTAATTAAGTAGCTATCTAGAGACTGTGGTATGGGGACAATATCCGTACACACAAACTATAACTCAAGTATTGAATTCATGAATGCGGTAGATCAATGGAACGAATAGGTATACAACATAACTAGGATCAGCCAGAATCCACTAGCTAAGAACACCCTCCACTCTAGGTCCTTACAATGCCCAACCGTACCTCTAAATCTCTAGAGACTGCCCCCAGCAGGAAAAATGGGACTAGGCTAGCCCGAGAACTCCTATATCCCCACATGGGATCACATCGATGCAGAGAAAGTAATAATAACAAAGGAATCAGAGGGAATAAAGCCAACTTGACAACCATGTTGACACTTGGTTTTTGCCCATCTCAAATTAATAAATGATAAGCCTTTCATTTGAGGAGAAACATTCAATTGAATTTTTACCAAATTTAAATATCATGGTTTTGGAAAAAATAACCTTTTAAAATATTTATTTATTTTTGTAAATTAAGCCTAAGTGAAGTATACACACCTAATATACAATAAGTTTGCAAGTGTACTTATACACACAAGGGTATCATTGTCAGGATTTTATAAAAGATTTCAAAGAGCATGGTGTATACATATAAATGCATACATTGTGACACCTAATTTTTAGAAAATATACATAAGTTCAAGGTTTACCTTATTATGCGTAGTTATTTGAAAAGGTTGCATTTCATATTAGTTAATCAATTTATTAAGTATTTTTAAAAAAAAATCCAGTTTATATATATATATATATATATATATATATATATGTACTTTTGGAAAAGGCCCAAGGCCCAACACCCCCCGACCCTTTATTTTTATATTAGCCTAATTTTTTTATTTTGACCCGGCCTAGTCCCTCTTTTTCAGACCCTAATTCCCTTGTCCCTCCATCCTGTCTTTTCTATAGGGGCGTACCTCGTTGTAGTGTTTTGACGTTGTACTTATGTACTATGACCAGATTGGATTCTATTCCTCTGTGGTTGAGGTACTTTGTTCTTATGATTTTCTTGTACTATTCGTACATCTTTGGGAGCCAATGATTGGCTTGTGATGATTTTCCTCTTGTTTCCCTCATTAAAAATTCAAATGCAATGCCCTGAAGGACCGAGGTCTTTTGGTTTTGAAGAAGGGTCATACTTTTCCCCTTTCCAGGTAATTTATGTGATTTTCCCTCTCCTTGTGACTTGTTGATCAAGTCGAGGTTTCCTTGTTTAAGCCCTTGTCCTCTAGGGTTTGAAGGGAATGATGGTCGAAGAGGAGAACAATATTAAATTAAGGGTTTCTAAGAATTTAAGGTTTATACTTAGTTCTAATGAGTTAAGTTATTTCCTTATTATAATATGTAATATTATTAGCTATAAAATTAAAGTAATTTGAGTATTCTAACAATGATCTAAAAATATAATAGGTTGGAATCATGTAGTTTATTAGCTTTTTAGATTTAATTTTTAGTCCAAATCAGTATTCAAAGAGGTAAAATTAGTGTAAGCCACAATCCTTGGGATGTTCCATTTAAAGGAGCTCTTCTTGCACCCTCTAAGGGATTTGTGGGATGTGGAGAGCTTGAGTTATTTTGGCAAGACCTTGGTTTTTACTTTAGTTCCACTTCTTTGCTTGTTACATGTTGATTGTGTACTGTCTAGTTGTTCATATTGGACAAATATGTGTAAATCATATTCATGTCGATTTGTATATAAGCTCTTTGTCTCGTTCAGGTTGTACTTATATTGTATAAGTGATGGATTTTGTTCATTTTAAGTTGTATAAGTGTATGTATCTTGTCATCAATGGTCAATTAATTGTCTAAATGTAATTTTTTTCCTATTTCATTCTCATAACTACTCAATATGCATGACTTGAATAAATTTGATAGCTAAATAGAATATACTTGATAAAACTTAATGCTGTCTAAGTATAGGTGCCTATTGCTTGATGCTTTCTTAATTTACTTTACATCATTATTGTCTAAATTTGCCTCTGAAATTACTTACATGATGCTGGAATAAAAGACTACGCTAAATTATTTGTTAATCCAATAAATGTTTGCTCCAGTCTAATTTTGTCCCAGGTTGACTATGAAATGACTCCAAGTTCCTCATCCTTGCCTTCTAGTACACTCTAAGCTACTAAATGAAGTGTTGTCTACTAATTTCATTTTTTTTACAATTACATAGGTCAATTTATATTAAGTCAATATATCTATTTGTAAGTTACTGCCCATTCGTTATGTCTATCTAGGTTTTTTGAATCTTATTGCATATCCTATTATATGTTAAGATTAGTTGTAGTATATAAGAATTCCCCATCTCTTTGTAGTTATTAGGTGCATACCTCCTTATGTGTGCTTGCTTCTCACTTAGTTTTTATGTTGTGAGATCGTGACCTCCTTTTCCTTTCCTTTTTGGTGAGTCAGACTGCATCATGACTTGCTTTCGTCCCCTTCCCTTTCTATTAGTGGTAAGCCTGTATGTCACCTGCAAATCTGGATTATATCCCGTCTTTCCAGTTTGATGAGTTTTCTACCTACCTCCTTTTCTTTATATGAGCTTATTGTAAACTGAGTCTATATGCTATATTAAAGGAAATATGTTGGCTCTTGCTCAATTTTGTCTAGCTAAGCCTAATTCCATGTTAGTTAGGTTCTAGGTCTGCTTCTTAAACATGTGACGTTTGTGCTAGTATCATTTTTGATTACTTTTACACTACTTTACTAAGTTTTCTACCTGTAATGTGAGATTTGGCTTTAACATGATAATCTTTGTGTAGGCTTTTGTTTTTCTACCCTTAGCATCAAGAATGCATAATATTTACCTATAACTTTATATTCGGTTTTTCTTAGTTAGCTTAATGCCTTCTCTCTTTCAACCCCATATATAGATAATACTATGCCATCCCATCCGTGATCCTCGTACATGCATTGTTTGCTCAGTAATTATAGATGGATTTTGGCCTATTTTCTATTGCCTTTACATTAAAGTGGCATATCTTCTTGTCTGATCACTGTTCACATCCTTACATTGAACATATAAGCATACCGGTTAAGGTCAGAATGATTCTTTTGCTCTATTTTTTGGTAACTATGTTGTAACATGATCACATGCTCTTTCATTCTAATAGTTTCCCTAAAATGGAAATGAATGCATGATAACATGCCTTGTTATTACTAAAATTACTTCATTTTTATTTTCTAATTTTCTTTTTGACTATTAAGTGATGAATTTGATTGAAGCATTGGTAAATTTAGTAGAACATTGCTAACTATTAGAATTAGTATGTCTTTGGTTTCTATGCTATCTTACTTTTGGTTGTTCTAGTCTGTCTTGTATGGTCACATAACATGTTAACTAAGGCTTTAGAATGAACATAAGTGAATATCATTTGCCGTATATATATGTGTCTATGTCTTTGTTTACTTTTTGGGACTGTGGATGTCTAAGCCAAATAGTCCCATCCCTTTGAATTACATGCTTTGTACATTAGACTATTTTACTCCAGTTCCTCCCCTTTAAATACATATATCCTTGGTTTGTATTAATAGGTGAAGTTTTTTGCATTAAATTAGACGCAATATTTTTTCCTATTCTTTAGCAAGTATGTGGTGAATATTGAACCCTTGGTTTGTATTAATAGTTAAAGTTGTTTGCATTAAATTAGACGTAATATTTTTCCTATTCTTTGGAAAACATGTGGTGAAGATTGAATCTCAACATTATTTCATTATTGTATTTTCTTAAGCTAGTGCTCGTAGCCAGCTTCACTAGTTTCAATTAGATGTACCTTTCTTTGATATTTGTTTCTTTTGTGTGAATATTATGTATATCAGATAGATAAAATTAAGGAAAAGTTAATGGTTTAATTGTATCATGCCTTTAGATGCTTAAGATGTATATAATTTAAATGGATTGATGAGTATATCTTTATATATCTTGGGCCAGATTGCAATTTGAGTGTCGACTGGCCTATAATTTGATTTTGGGCCTATCACCAATCTACCCAAATGTCATTTTTCCAAATGTTCTCTTTTTGTTATGATATGCCTTAGGGCTTGGCCCATAAATTCAATGATTATTATCCATATTTATTTATCTATAAGTTATGAGTTAGTTATTTTCAATATCTATTTATTTCTGTTTCCTAATTCTTTTTTCTTTGGATGTATGAACTTGACTTGGGATTCTCTTATATGATCTCGTTGGCTGTGGCCCATTGTGGGGGGACTTGGACTTAGCTAAATTCGAAGAAAGTTTATTCTTTTCCCTTTTCTCCTTGCCCTAATTTCTTTTGGAATGTCTATTTTTGTATTAGTTATATTTGTGTGGAATCTTGTAGGGTCCCAAAGGTGTAAAATCTTTGAATTTTGAATAAATAAAGATAAGTTGTTTGATCAAGTTTTCTTGCAATCTTTTTCTTTAAAGTTGTTTTCACTTAGGAAAAGAAATAAGCTAACAAGTAATAAAATAGTGTTTATTATACAACATCTTATAAATCACTAATGTTTTCAGAAATGCACTTATGTCCTATTTTTCAAAATAATATATATGCGTTCCAACACTTGGTCAAATTTATAAAGAAGGTGTTTTTTGCAAAATAGGTGTAACACATAGTTTATAAATCACATAGATTGTAACGCAATTGGGATGTTCCCAAGGTACCTTAAAAACCTTCCTCGGAAAATTACAGAATCCTTACCAACTTTTCTCTAACTTTAAATTTTGTTCCTATTTTCAGAATTTAAAGTTACTAGTAAAGTTCTTTTAATTTCTTTATAAAATTAACTAGAGACTCTGTATCATTCTTTTTTTTCCAAATTATTATCTGAATTATTTTTAACGACCCATTCGGTCATTTCCTTGATTTGCGTCTTTTTTGGTTCTTAGAGCTACCTGGTAGTTGTGCCAATTCATTTATGACATGCTAGGACCAGTAGCTCGTTGCCCTAGCGACTCGTTTTCCCATTATCCCAGTTTCCCTATTTTGAAATAGTGGAACTTGAGAGTGAAATTTTATTAAATACGCTCGAAATCAAATTTTGATAGTTTCTTTATCTCTAAATGCCAAATTTGGTTTAGGTGGACCTTATGTTCATGTCCTAGGATTTTCGATTTGAGTCTGGGTTGTTTTGTAGAAATTCAGCCCAACCAAAGCTCATTTTAGAGCCTGAGTGGTCTTTTGGTTATTAGAGCATCATATCAGAATTTTGATGATTCCATTAGCTCCAGAATATTGATTTTAGGCTATTTGAGTCTTTGGTTCACTTTGTGAGGTATCCGGGATCATTTTGTGAAAAGTCCAAAAATTGGCTCCTTTTGATCCTTTTGAGTTTGGGCCCTTTTTGCTTAAACAACTTTGGTTGGTCATTTCATCGATTCTATTGAGTACGTAGTGTCTTTTCCACCCAAAATTCTCTTTTGGTTTGCTATAATTGAACTTGGGATGCTTGTTTTAGGCTCCTTGGAGAATTCCAATTTGCTGAATATGGCTAAGGTTGTAGACCGCACCAGCGACACCTGGGTTACCCCTGCTAGCTCTCCCCTGTGCCCAGGGATCCTCCTTGGTGAGGCCATCTTAGCAAGCCCTTCTTGTCCTGGTGAGGTATCCCTAGTTCCCTAGTCAGTCTATATAAAAGGGTTCACCCCCTTCATTTTTCAGCCACTTGCTTTTTCACTTATTTTCTTA
>JBDJHY010979023.1:0-14477 GCA_039654485.1 Withania somnifera
ATTAAATTATTATATTTATTATTATTATTATTTATTAATATTAATTATTTATAATTTATTATTTATTATTACTATTACTTATTTATATAATTTTTAATTTTTTTTATTATAGTTATAATTTTATTAATTTTTTAATTAATAATTCAATTATATTTAGATCAGATCAGATCCAATAAAATCAGATCAGATCAGATCAGATCAGATAAGATAAGATCAGATCAGATCAGTTTTAGTCCAAGAAAACAGAGCCTTAGTGTAAAACATAACTCAAAAATGTCGAGTAGGCAATGCATCAAATTCAGCTACATGGTTCCATAAACTGCCCATACTATTAAATTCATGAAGTTCACAAAGCTAAATTTCTAGTGGAGTTTCTCTTAACCGACATAAACCATGCAAGCTACATGGAGTTCAGTATGCTTTCTCTACACTAAAAAATAGGGTGCTAACCGAAAAAAGTTAGAACCAAACTTTAACTAAGATCCTAAAATCATGTCGCGATTTGGGCATATATGAACCTACAACGATGACATAGTTATGAAACTCGGACTATCTAGAACCCTCATTTTCTCGGTACTAAATAATCCTCCCAAGATATTTTTTATATATATATAAATAACTCATTCAAATCTTTATTTGACATTTCTTGCCTCTTATCATTTATAAAATATCACATCTTGAGTCTTTGCTCCATTTCATGTTCTGGATTAATTACTAGACTTATGTAATCTTTTGAAAACATACAGAGTCATAGAGTGGCTTGTAGCTCATTAATAAATCTTAAAAAGTAAACTTCATACATAACCATATTTTCATAAGACTGACTTGTTCATAAAATGATAAGAGTTATAAATCATACATATATTCATTCCACTTTTGGAGAGCATAGACTTTGATTTATATAGAGAAAAAAGGCAGCAAGGAAGATCGTGCTAAGAGTTTTTAATGCATAAAACTTCATAAATGCCATAAGCATATGTAAAGCATCATTAATATATAGAACCATGCATGAATAATGGCTAAACTTTCAAATGGGTTTATGAGCCGTAAAGTTGAATAAGGTTTCATGAAAAGTTTATGAGTTTCGTACATGAGAACGAAAAAAAAGTTCTTATTGAGGTCCTGCATACCCTTTTTACCAAAGTTTCTACGGCTAAACCTTGTTTGGAGATTGAGAGTTAAATTCTTGAAGAAGAGGAAATCCCTAGCTCTTAAGAAGATTTTGTAAGTGTCTGAGGAATTTAGAATGAGAGGTTTTGAGTGTAACCCCATCTAAATTCATTTTTCTAAGTCAAAACGACATAGTATAGGCTTAAATAAAATAGGAAATGACCTTAATGCCCTTCATAAAAAATGGAGTTGAGCAAAATTCATCACCCGGACAAGTGGTCCGCAACATGCCTCCCATTGCGTGTAGGAAGGTCCATCATGCGCCCCCTATTGCGGAGGCTTTCCAGTGAGCTTTGCAGTGTGGAGCTTAGCACACGACCTCTTATTGTGTGGCGCACACCCCCTTAACATGAGTTAAAGCTACCCTAACGTACTTGCATGCAATGTAAACCATTTCTACTCAACTTACGGGTCTCAAAACGTAATTTCTATGCTCCATCAAGTCTAAGAAAGCTATGAACACCAGAGAAAGTTTCCGGGGTGTTACATATGTTCAGACTATCCTCCAACTCCCTATATGAGTATTTGCAGAGTCTTTGATATAACGTTAATATTTCGTAGATTTAGGGGCAGATAAGTGTAATAAGATTATCCTTGGCCCCTTTATTTGTATTTTTATTCAGCATTTTATGATACCTGCTCAGTTATTATTCTTACTTGCATACTCGATAACATTTCGTACTGACATCTCGAGTCTGGGGGTGCTGCACTCATGCTTATATTTTATTTTGTCCCAAGAAAAATGTCATTTTTTAAATGTTTTGAAACAATTTAACTCTAGTTTATTTATTTTATATATGAATTATAATAAAATAATTTATAAGCCATACAAATATTTAATTTATTTAAATCATAAATTCCAATAATATTCTTTTCTGAATTTCATGCCTAATCGGATGTTCTCACATAAATTTTTTTAAAAAAATACCTACCCCTACACCAAACTTTGATTATATCCCCTCTCCTCAAAACACGCAACGTATAATACATATTTCTAGTCTTTCAGAGTATCTCAAAAAGAAAAAAAATCATTTCTCTCATTCAACTTTGTAGTCTTCCAGAGTTCCTAAGAAAAAGTTCGTTTTCTTTTTTAATTCAACCGTCATTCTTTATTTCATTGTAAAAGAAAATTTTCACCTTACCTAAACTCTCCCTTGAACTTGTAAGCTTGGTAGTCAAGCTTTCTATCTATTAGAAAACGTTCGTATTAGAAAGCAGTGGTGATAAAAGAAAATTAATGAACAGACAAATAAAGATAATGACTTAAAACACATTTAAAATATTATCTCTTTACAAGTTTCTACCTTGATTATTTATTATTTTCTTTTTCTATCTATAATATCAAAAGAATAATTTGATGCAATAAACTTTTACTATAGGTTGAAAAAAGGAATTTTTAATATTACTCTTCTTATATTAAAACATATCTCAATATTACTGCATCTAGTATACGCTCCATTTTAGTTTGTAAGTGTGCCAAGTGACTTCACGTGACTAACTTCGTCCAGTAACCTAATTGGGACTCTTATTAGTAATTTTAATTAAATGGATAAAAATTAAATGGGGTTAAAAATCAAAATAAAATGGATAAAAGAATTCAGCTTTAATATTTTCCCCTTTAAACTTAAATTTCAGTATGAATTATTGTTGATTTTTGGTAAAACAATATGAGGTCCTACAAAATTAGACTAGTTTTGGATAATAGATACAATACAACGTTCAATGTTCGCCCATACAAAATATCTTAGTAAAATTACAAGCATCTTTTATTTGGACTTTTGGTTTTCCAGTTATCTTGAATACACCTATCCAACATTACCAGCTGTCATGACTTAGTCACCTTTGTCACCATTTTATCAACATAAACCCGATGAATTGGTCAAGGGATTATACTAAGGACAAGAACTGATATAATAGCAACTGTCGCGACCTTCACATTTCTACATGCAACAATATTCAATTTATACCCGTCCATCACATTTTTAAGGCCAAGTTAGAATTACATGACTACAATCAAAGATGTACTACAATCTTCACAGCCACGTTTTCTTAAAACGATATCTTCTGCTGCCTACACGGAAGGTATAATGCAACCCTATGGAAGTTCCATCAGTGAAAGTAAGGAATTTCCTCCACCACAAATGTGTAACAAAATTTGAAGTTGTCGCAAACAGCTTCTATACCCCCCAATGGGAAGAGAAGAAAATGAGAGATCTCTAGATTTTGTAGCATAATGGAGCACTTAAGCTAGCAAACTAAGATTGAAAGCAAGGCAGCAAAACAGCTTTCACTGTGCACTGGTATGCAGAAAAGCAAATAAACACCACCTACGCTAAAGAAGCTTCATTGCAGTAGGAGCTTGGCGCTTTTGCAGTTTTCAAAAGGAAATCAAACTCAAAAAATGACGATTTGATGTAGAGAAGTGGTGGTGCTAATTGATGTCAACTAGAGAAGCATGGCATGTGATGATGCACTCAGCCGAAAATCATGCCTCAAAGAAGAAAACCTAGATTATTTAGGAAAAGAGATTTCACGATAACAGTCATAGCAATTAAGCACGCATATTAAACAATAATAAAGTATGAAAGTGACCTCCAACATTGCTGAACTGAGGGAGCCGTCACAAAAATGAAGTCTGAAATAGGCTAAAGAGAGCAGAGCCACCCGGAATCCAGTTCAAAATACCAATTGTTACCGAAACAAACTACATAAATGCTACTCTTTTGTCAAGCCTATCAGACTACAAATGAAAATCCTCAGTAGTGTTTGTTGCTCATACCAGCATCAAGCTCTGCAAAAGAAATCAATTACAAGTGGCTGAGTATAGTGCAAAGTCATTGCAAAAAAGAAAAATTGATAACTTCAACAATATTAAGAACACACTGCTCGTGAAACTATTAACAAGAAAAAAGTGGGAAAATATTACAGATGGTAGTATCGTATATTGTTTCTTAATGTGCTCTATTAGAAGCCCTAACACCCTCACTCCCACCACCACCACCAAAAGGAAACAAAAAAGAACAGACCAGAAAAGTGAAGTAAAAGTTGCTCAGAAAAAACGGGAGAAAAAGCAAGGATACTGATTAAACCACTTGGAGAAGGCAGAAAACCGTACCCGTTCGCGTAAGGAGAATCATGACGACGGTATGCTGGGGACCTGCTGTAGCTACCACGGCCATGGCAAGGTGATAAACTGTTCAAGTAAATTAGTTTCAGATGGTTCGTTGCTACAGGGGCTTCAAGAAAACAGAAGCAGATAGTATGCTTTAATCCAATTCCCAACACACGAGTAACATGGAGTCCATAGAAAGTTCTATAGAAATATCAACCTAAAGATTATTTCTAATGAATTCTTTTTAAAGTAAAATTCCAAAAATTATATTTGGCCATAAAGCTCTGGAAAATTCCGGAATTTGAATAAAACACACCAAAAAGTTGTTTTCACTCCAAATAACTCATAAAATTTTTTAAACAACTCCAATTTGTATTCATGGTCAAAACACAGCTCCAATTTTTGTGAAGCAACGTTGTTCAATCAAAATCAGTCACAAAATTCAAAACAACTCCAATTTTATTTTTTGTCAAAACACAGCTCCAATTTTTTGGTAGGAGGAATCCTTTCTCCCGAAGTTACAGGGCTATTTTGCTGAGTTAACTGATGAGAGTGTTTTCTCGCACCCCACGATATTCATTATTTACCCACCCACCTAACAGACTCTTGCTCAAAGTTGTTCGAACTTTTTCTAGGAGTATGGCATGGGTTACTTCAGTGCCATAGCCTTTGGTATTCAAACATTGGCTCAAGGCATTTTCTCTACCCCTTTTATCTCTATAAAGAAGGGACACCTTACGTTCTTGAACCAATAACCATCTTTGTCTAACCTGGCTTTCTTCTAACCTCATGACCAAAAAGGGGTAGTACGGGAATATTCACTATTGTCCATTGACTACGTCTTTCGGCCTCATTTTAGGCCCTGACGAACCCTCAGTGGACAGACCTGCACACCTTGCGGAGGAATCCTTAGGTTTCATTTTTTACTTTGAAAACAAAAACTACTTTTTTCAAGCCTCACTTATTTTCAAGGCCAAACAGGCACTTAAGACTTTTGTTAAAGAAACACATGAATCCCAAGGTAGAGACTAATACTTGGACAACCCAAGAATTGCCTCAATAAGTGATAAATATAAATATGTTCATTAATTACTTACCCTTTGCCATAAGGCGACTCATAGCGGCCCCGGCGGTAGGGAAGTGACCTGCTGAAGCTTCGACCTCGAGGAGATTTTCCACAAGGACTGTAACTCCTGCAACACCCATTATTGCATCCTCATAACACAAAATTTCAAAGACAATATTATACGTACTGGAACAGTAATTTGAAAGCAACACCAATGACCTATCGTATTCAGAAGTAAGCCAACATTAAAATAGTTTGAAAACAGAAAAACAACACTACAATAAAAGTTGTTACTACCACCCACAATCAAGAATCAAGTATATGGATATATACACGTGCATATAGTTCACAATGCAACTGACTGAGCTAATCTCCAGGAACTAGACAAATAGACTCTCATTGGACCTGTATGTTTCACCATTTAGGTAATGAATAGAATGTACAAAAAGAAAACCAAAGAGTCTGCTTAATAAAATTGTAAAGATGAACGTAAACAAAGTTATACCCAGCTAAAGGGCAGTTCGGTTGGAGGGATTAAGTGTTTATCCCAGTATCAAATTTGGAACTAAATCTATCTTGTGTTTGATTGAGGATATCACCCATAATCAAGATAAATTTGATACCACAATCATGGGATTATCTATCCCATATAGAAGACAGATAACCTGGTTTTGAACCAAACACCTCCCTTATGTTCACAGACATTTCTTACGTCATAAGATAGTGAAGGGCAGTGCAATAACTGACATATCTGCCTTCTTATTCTTTGAGAGATAAGAGGACCCACCGGAGGTATGACTCTGGCGGCATTGTTTTGTAGTGTAACATGACCCTGCTTGCATGAATTTGACAAAGTCCTATGACAAATGACAGATTTTTTTTCTTCCCAGTCAAGTAGCATAAATCTAGTCCTTAAGAAGCTTCTCAAATTGACTTCATTTAAAATGTACATCAGTACACTACACATAAACTAGGACATAAGGCCTATTTGATTAAAATAAGAGAAAGAGAGAGACCTTCTCCCATAACTGGGACTCCTACGGTATCGAGGACTGGGACTTCGATGCCGCCCACTTCCAAGTCCTCGATGACCAATGCGCAAGCGGCACTCTCGAGCAAAATGACCAGGCTCACCACATTCATAACATTTCATACCATCACCTCCACGACCATGACCACCACGGCTTCCACCACGACCACTCGAATTGTGTGAGATCTCCACACGCCAACCATATTTTCCTGTATACCAGATAAACCTTGTCACAGTGGATGCAGAAAAGGTTTGGCAGGTACATGCAGCAATATTACCATCCAACAAGAGATGCAAATAAAATCTAAAATCTTGCAGGCAAGAAGCATTCAGAATGAACATGTATCAGAATCGTTTATCATTAAAACTTAACGGTCAGCAGATTCTGTCCCCCTGAACTTCATTTTCGAATTAGTATCACATATCTGAATGAAGTAACATCACACTCATGTGATATTATTTGTATATATGACCACCCTCTATTTCATGGGATCTATTTTTACAGATTATTACGAGAAGACAAACAACTTAGTAGGCAGGGAAACATTACATTATAGAGGAGAAGTTGAAAAGTAGGAGATACACCACAAAAAGAAATGGACCTTTTCAGGATGACACACTTGATAGAATGAAACTTGGTAATAATTTAGCCAGACCCTAATGTTTTTTTACTATGCTGACTATTATCATAAACTCAAATGAGAGTCTGGTAACATGAGGTTCAACACATTTCCCATACATCAGTTGTGGACCAAAAAATGAGCATGCTACAGTCTTCCACAGAAAAGTAATCTTGGAACCAAAATGGAAGCTAATGCTGAACAACCTGAACTTGTACATATCACTAAAAAAAGGTTAATTACAATCACCACACTGATCAAGCTAATGATTTATGATGTACAATATTCAATTCATACCATCTAGATCACGAACAGCATCAAGAGCATCCCTACGATCATCGAACTCAATGAATGCATAACCTGGAGGTCGCCTTGCAACCCAAACACTGCAACAAATAAACAACACTTTAATTATGTGCACCAGAAATATTCACATATCTAACATGAGAAACAAATCACGAGACTCGAAATAGACCAACAAAGGAACAATAGAAAAAATGACGGAGAAAGACAAGTAGAAAGGCCAAAATCTTCGTCATTGCTCCAATGAATCATGAGAAGGAAAAAAAGATTTATTATGAAAATCTAGGCAAAAGAAAGTAGCTCTAAATAAAGGGATGAGAAAAACCTGCATCAGCTGTTGCAACGCATTTGGGTTGTATAAATATAAGCTTGTTCTTCCGTACAAGTCATTTTAATGAAGTCTGACAAGCATAAACCTTATGCGGTTGTTCAAGGTATAAGAGCATTCAATTCACTACCTACTTCAAGTAGTAATCCATGGACAACAATGAAGAACCAATTCAAACAGCTGAAGCCACTAGCATCTCTTTGGATATTTGTACCTTAGAGGAGGTGAAACCTTAGTCTTTTAACTTCTGCAAGGTCTGATAATATCCTCACAAGTAGTGTGAACCATAAATAGGACATTTAAAGCAGTAAAAGAGGCATGGAACAAAACATAAATGTAGTACAAGAAAATTTTCACCAGTCAAACAAAGTTCTCAGATACTGAAACTGCTTGAGGTGTTTCGCTTGGCACTCCACTTTATTATATACCTAAACATACTCTCCTTTGTTCCATTATATGTGGTGGGTTCAAGGTACGAGGGTCAAACTACTTAATTTTCAGTGTGAATTATGACATAGATCCTCCTAATTTTATTAAATATCTAGAAACTTTATATAATAAGTACTACAAGCCACAATGATAAATATTAGAAAATACTTGAAAAAATGATAATCAATGGAAAATATCTTTGACTCCTAGAATGATTAGATTTCCACATAACGAGGAACAAAGGAAGTAACATATCCTCCCTTGAAATGTCCCTTTTGGATTTTGTATCTCATTCTGGAACTATGAAATGTTTTCTGGATTCTTCAACCTAGTGTTTTCTTGAAATTGTGTTTGTCAATGAACACAATTTGGAGTTGTTTTTAAATTTTTTGTGGGTAATTTGGAGTAAAAAGATAGTTTTCTGGTGTATTTTAAAATCATGAAGTTGAATTCCAAAATTTTATGGCTAAATGTGTTTTTCAGAGTTGAAAAAAGTAGAAAATTTCATGGCCAAACATCCCCTTAGTAGCTTCAACTTTTCAAAGCCACCCTCCACCTCAAGGTAACAGTGGTCTTTCTTACTCCCCATTTGGTTACTCAAATGTCCACCTAAATGATTGAGGGTAGCAGGCTCTACTACAGGAGAAGCCTCCCTCAAGGCTTCAGATTTCAAGTTCCATTTTTCTCTAAATCCAGAATTCAAAACCAACTCTAAGAAGAGAAGCACTGGAAAACAATACCAACAGAGGAAAAAAAGTTGTATAATTTCTTCCCATCCGTCAAAATTTGGTGAAAGAATAGCCGACAAAAACACCATCATTAACTAAAACTAAAAAAAGTAGCCAAAGATCCTTCCTTTTTTCCTAAAACTTCCACTTAGACCATTTACAAAAGAGGAACTACTAAATCAAACAAGATTCAATGGTCCAAAACACACCTAAATTATCACCTTTTTCAACAAGATTCAATGGTCCAAAACACACCTAAATTATCACCTTTTTCATGAGTTTTATACCTCAACTTTCCATTTACCTACGTAACTTATTACTCACTTTAAAACACACGCTGAGGCTTAGTTAATCTAAGCATGTCTGTTGTCGATTGAGAACAAATGATTGTGTTTTAATACAAAGGGATTGATAGTTGAGGTATGAAACATTAGGTGTATTTTTTTGAGTATTAAATAAGGAATTGTAAAAGCAAGTTTTGATGTGGCAAAAAAGAAGGATGGGATGGGAATACACCTTCGAAGAACGCCGTAGATGCGAAACTCATCCTCAAGGTCTCTTTCAGTTATCCGAGAATCCAAATTTCCTACGTAAACCCTCGACATTGCTCCACTCTGAAATTCAAAATTCAAAATCAATCTGTCGAATTCGAGTAAATAATCCAAAGAAAAACTAGGGTTGAAATGATCATAAAGAAATAATGAATTTACGGGGAGAAGTATCTAGGTGTTTTTTAAACTCTATCAATGGCTTCCAAGTCGCGACACTTCCAGAGTGATTATGCGGGTATGCAGGTGACGTGACGATGTTTTAGTTTGCATAAATGTTTCCGTTTTAGGGTGTGTTCCGTATGGTATGATGGGAAACTTTTTCAACAAAATATTTTTTAAAAAAAATAAATTATTTTTAATTTATTTTTTTGTGTTTGATATGCAAATAGAAATTTTTTTTATATATTTAATATAAATAATAAAAATTAATAGAGATTAAATAATAGATATTATAACGGATGATAGTAGAGCGTGGTAGGGGTTTAACGCAGAGGAATGAGTAAGTGGTATAGTGGATGTAATCGGGTGAGGGAGGAATATAAATTCTTTTTTATTTTTTTTTAAAGAAAGAACATAAGAAATTTACTTTTTTATTAGAAAAAGAAATTGAAGAGTGAGGTAAAAAATTAATTTTTTAATGGGAGGGCTAAGTAGGGTGGGGTGGGACAAAAAAAGTTAATTTTTAATTTAATTTTAAAAAAAAGAATTTCGGTGTTAGGAGTAGGAATTGGAGCAAAAGAAATTCTAATTTTTTTAAAAATATTTTAAATAAATTTATTTCGCTATTGGGTAAAGGATAGGGGTGCTTGAGGTAAAAAAATTTAATTTTTTTACAAAATTTTTTTTAAAAAAAATTAGGATTTTTTTAGGGATGGGGTGTTGAGTAAGGGGGTTGGGTGGGCTGTGGTGGGGGGTAAAAAAATTTGGGGGAGCGGGTGGGGGCCTAGGTAAGGTGTTGGGCGCAGGGGTGGAGGTAAAAAAGAGTTTAGTGTTTTTTATTTAAAAAAAAATTAAAAATTGGGGGTGTATGGGGGATTGGGTAGAGAGGTGGGTGGATGTAAAAAAATGTTTAACTTTTTTTACAAGAAATTTTTGAAAAATATTAAAAATTGCAACTTATTTTTAAAAGTGGTATAACATTGGAACTTGTTTTCGTACTTTGATTAAGCAAGCTATTTTTCTTATTTTGAAAGAACTTGTTTTTCTAGGAAAAATAATTTTTAAATTTTTTAGCCAAACGAACATAAAAAAGTAAAAGAATATTCTTTAAAAAATATTTTCCTTCATATCGAACACACCCTTAGATGGTGTTTAATTTTCCCCCTCAAAATTATTTATCTTTAATTTTATATTTTTAGAGCTTTAAGCAATAAAAAATGATGCTCAAGACACTAGTTATCCCCTTAATGCACAAATATAGCACAAGTTATGCATGAAGTCAAAAGAAATTAAGGTCAGACATAAATTATGTAATATGACCAAAACAGTTTAAAAATCTTGTTTGCGGATTAAATATTACAGAACTTATGCATCAAAGCTATTGTGACACAAAATCTCGAGTCGTGATGACACCTATCTTAACCCACCTAGATAGGTAAGCCTACATAATTCTATAAGGGTAAATACATAAAGTAATGAGTTAATGAGAAGAAAAAAAGGTATAATATCAAAATTCAACAACAAAACCACACAGTAACTAGTGTTATTGTGTACAAGCCTCTAGAGAAAGAGTAACACAAAGTCAAAATAAATACACAGGTCTCAAATATCCAGAATCCCCAAATAGGATTAAGACAAAAATGTAAAAGAGTTTGATATTTGCTGAATGGCAAAACAGCTACCTCAACGCTCACAATCTAGAACCTCGAACCTGATCCGGAAGGAATAATTAAGTTGTGTCGGCTCTGTACCTATACAAGTGTAGGAAGAAAAAGGATGAGTACTAAAATAAACAAATGGTACCCAGCAAATGTCCCTTCATGACACTAAAACAAAGTAGCGATGAGTCACCAACTACCCCAACACACTAACCACAATCATTTAGATATTGAGTTGCAAATCAATCATAATCCAGTAATTTATAATGAAAAATGATGATAGATATGATGCCTAAGGGTGATAACAGAAATTAACTTTCCAAAAAAAACTAACAGTAAATTAGAAAATCCGGCCAAGTCAAAATAACACACCAGCAATCAAGTGAAACCAACCTAATTTTTGTCAAATACAACATCTCGTCCTTATCTCATTCGGAGGTAGGCGTCGATCTTTAAGTTTGTTTCACAACTCATGGGATAAATCTTAGTCATTGTGTCACGTAAGTGGAGTCCATAAAACCTCTATTAGTCCCAACTCATAAGTCTAACTGCGGTAGGAAGAGTACATCTGATGCAACTAAATGACGAACTAGTGAAATGGTTTCTAATAGGAATAGGCCAAGGCAATTGATTCATCAATATCAATTTCAATTATACCATAATTCCAGTCTCATCCAGGTTCAATTGTTTATATTTCCACTTTTTTTTCTTAATCAATAGGGGCATTTCTTATGATTTCTCATCACTATCGAAAGGCTTTTCATTTCAATCTCAAGATAATATAACTTATCTCATCACATCAGGACTACAACTAGTCCCATGATCTCATTATAATTGGCCATAATATCATCTCATTAATAGAATAAGTAGGGTATCTCAGTATCATACCAAATGGGTATAAAAGATAATCTACATCGGACATGCTTAAAAAATATAAAGTCCATTATGTAAACAAGTCATGTATGAGCAATGCAACGTGGTGCAATGCCATGTAATGTAATGTATGTCTATCACCAATATCGAAAGCCATGTCTTATAAGAATAATCAAATCATATACAGGACCTCATATCGCACCATCAGCGGGTCAACAAGATTTGGGCAATCCTCTCACATCGCACCTCAATGGGTAGGCAAGATCTTGGTATCCTCATATCTCACCCCTGACAAAACAAGAATAATGACTAAAATTTCGAAGCGCTTTAACACATCTCACTTTCATTAAGACTATTCTTCAAATACCTCTTCTCCATCACTTTTCTCAAACCAAGACTCTCTTGGATTTTCCCCTTTTCTTTAAGCAAGTTCACATAATCTTTAGTAGGAAGTAATTGATTATCTTTCTGAATGTAATAACCCATATGGTCATTCACGTGCGTGTCATATTTTCTTGTATTCTAGAGCATTTTAGTAGTTTTTCCTCAGTTCATTTATGATCTTCTGGGATCTGTAGTTCGGTTCCCTATTGGTTCGATGAGAGTTATCTCGAATCCCCTATTTTATGGACTAGGCTTAAGTACTCGTTGACTTTAGTTAATATTCTTTCAAGATGAGCTCAGAATTAATTTTCGACAATTCCATCAGCTCCGAAATGTGGATTTTGGTCTAAGTAGGCCCCTGATCGGGTCTCAGGAGCTTTCGGTGCGAGTTTAGCCTATTTTATGAGTTTTTAGTTGGTCGATAGTTGAATGTTTGACTTTGGTCAACATTAGATGATTAGAGCATCGGATTGAAAATTCGACTGCATCTCAACTCTGTAGTACCAACTTTAGGTTAGGAAGAATGTTGGTTCGCTTCTCAGGACATCCAATGTGATTTTGAGTATTTTGTGGAGTTTTTAGTATTTCTAAGTGATGAATTGGTCAACATTTCTCTGAACGACCTCATATGTGGATTTTTACTGTGTTATTGAGTTCAAAATATTATTTTGGGTATGTGTGCATATCTCATTTGGTATTATCGAACTCTGAACCAATTCTGAGTGGTGTTTAGAGCCTTGGAAATTGCTAGTTTTTGCAGCAGTTGTAGCTGCTAGTGCAACCTTCAGTATTCTTCGTAATCGTTACACTTTGCCATGCAATCATGAAGGTTCATGTGTCCCTTCATCGTGATTGTGATGATATCCTATGCAATTGCGATGGTCTATCCATCTCATGCATCACGATCATGATGTTTTTTGATGCAATTATGACCGTCCAGCTCATTGATATTAACATACAACAATAAAATGATAAATCAATGAATATCATACCACAGAAATAAGCTTCAACTGATAGTATAATAATGATCATACTTGTGCTTTTGAGAAAATATATGTATCAAACCCCTAAGATCAAGAATCTTTGATAAGAATAATGATTTTAATGATGATGATAAAAGTTCTTTCAAACTACCCTAATTCTCGTATTTTTAGAGCATGGGTGTAAGTGCAATATCAAAAACTTGGATTAGGTCATCACTCAGTATTGGATGGAACCCTGGACGAATCTTTTGGTGACAGATCGACCGTCTAGTCTTCCGTCTGTCACCTCAACTATGCAATGAAGTTCCAGTCAGGCGAAAGAACTTGGGCGAATTGTATTGTGGCATACGAATCGTCTCTTGAGCCATCTGGTCTTTGGACCTATCAAATGTTATATCTTTTGGGCGATGGATTTCAGACGAACGTCTATTAGTGGGTGAATCACCCAATCCACCATCTGAATTGGCCTTCTTATCTAGTGCATTCCTTTTAGGTGATGGGCATGGACGAGTCGTCTGGTGACAGGAGAAATGTACAAGAATCTTGCAAAATGTGCCATTTTTCTATACAATTGCTCCAAACTTCCTCATACTGACTTAACCCTTCAAATACTTATAAAATGTATTAAAATACAATGTTGTTACTCAAGAACACTTTATTTCCTGGTTTTTAAGTGCAATATGTGATGTAAAATACAATTACATCAACACCCTCAACCTAAAACATTTTATTGTCCTCGAGCAATAAAAAAACTTGTACACAGTAAACACATAAAACACCCCTAGTACGTAACTCATCTCAACACAATCAATCATTGGGCATCATATCACATTGGTTAACTGTATCTATTCACACACTGTAACTTTTTTGAGTGAAACACTGAAAGACCTTTCATAAGGCTTGTGTCCCCTAGAACTATAACATTAACTTATTCACTACTGATCAAAGTATCAACTTTCTCTCACCACAAAGAAGTCCCACACACAATGAGATTTATTTACACTGGGATTGGGAAAGTATAATCTCACATTGAGAAAGAAATCTAATTGTATACACAATAGCCATAGGCTTGCCCTTATCAAC
>JBDJHY010979133.1:0-14476 GCA_039654485.1 Withania somnifera
TTGAGTTTGATAACTATGTTAAACTCAATGAAGGACAAGAAATGATATTAAGTTTATATAGATTAAGAAGGGTGAAAGATGGGCATTTATTCTGAGATAGATATTTTGAAATAGACCCTTTGGGGTTGATTGCAATTATGAGATATTAAGATTATATGTGGTGATGGCCTCCATGGACCTTGCCGATCTGGGCTAGTATATGATCGAAAGAGAGGTATATCGAGGAGTAGAGGTATACTGGTGAAGCCCTTCCATGGGTCCTTAATACTAGACCTATTGGTATCGGAGGAGGAGCATACACATTTTTACTAAGCATCATATCATATCTACATATTCTATCCTTGAGTATTGTTTATTGATTGTACTCTCAAGCTGTATAGGGGGCTGAAGGATTTGCATTTACTTGTTTGTATCCATCAGGAGTATGAGCACTTGTTGAGACTTCTCTTCTTTTATGTTATTCTATTCCTTTATTGTTAAATGGTGAATTTACTCTCCATGTTCACTCTATGCCTTGTATTATTTCACTACCTATTTGTGGTTATTGCATTCCTTCTATTCCTTTATTGAGGTTATCAGTATATCTCCATATCTATTATATTTATTTATTTTTATTTGTAATGACCCTCATGGTCATTTATGATAGATATGCGATGTTTTGTATTCTCGAGTATTTGGTAGTTGCCCCAAGTCATTTATGACTTACTGGGACCAATAGTTCAGATCCCTGGTGATTCGGTTGAGGAATATCTCAAATTCCCTATTTTAGAGCCTAAAACTAAGTACATATTGACCAAAGTCATCTTTCCTTCAAGATGATGTCAAAATCAAATTTCAACAGTTCTGTTAGCTTTGGAATGCCAAACAAAGTTAAGATTGACCTTAAGTTTGTGTTGTGGAGTTTTTCATTTGCAAGCTATGCAAAATTATGGATTTTAGTTAAGTTTGTGGCCTAAAGTGGTTCTTGAGAGGTATGTTGATATTCGGGGTGGCGGACTGGAATTCTGACGCTTCCAGCAGCTCTGAAATGATGATTTTAGGCTAGGTGAGGTATTGGTATAATTTCTGGACTTTTCGTTGCATTTTTGAGGTGTTGGTGGAGAAGTGCACTTTTGGCTACCATCAATTTGAGGGGTCATGATGCGTAAATGACCTCGGATTTCAGTTTTGCAGATTCTATTAAGTCCATAATGTCGTTTTCATGCTGTTTGCATATTTGATTTTTTCAAATTGGACACCTTTTGGTGTCCAAATTCTCATTTGGAAATTCTAAAAATGCAGCAGAAACTTGCAACTGATGCAGGCACTACCTTTAGCACGATCGGAATGAACAATTTTTCCTCCAGTACGATCGCAACATAATCATGCTATCGTGATAAATGCTGAAATTCCCTTTTTGCGTGATCGCGCCCAGCTCGTTTGATCGCCGTGCACCGCGCCTGGCAGCATATAAAATTCCTACATAATTTTCTTTATTATTTTAGCAGCCCTACTTTATTTTTCCTCGTTCCTGAGTGAAAATAAACCCCCAAACAACAATCCAAGATCAAGGAAGGTCCTCACATCATTCCCTACCGATTCTACACGTTTTTGGGTAAGTTTTCCTTTCTTATTCTTCCTAAATTTCTTAGTTTTCCACCATTAATGGAACCAAAAGTTGAGGTTGATGAAATCATCCCATAATCAATTGATTTCCATGTAAGTCTTAATTAATTGAATATACATTGCTCCTAGGATCGTTATTACATCAAAATTCCAACGTAAAATTCATGAAGGTGTTGAAGCCCTTCTGGCACCCGAATTATGCTTAATTTTAGAGCAGGAGCTCCTAATGATATTGGAAACCTCATAGAGAAATTTATTTTCAGTTCTGGCGAGTGGGCTTTGTAAGCGTGTTTTAGGCTCAATTTTAGGCCCAGTCTGAAACTTAGCATAAAATACATTGTTAGAATCATATTAAATATAGAATACTTTGACACATGTTTCAGATTATTTGGATACCATTTGACATCATTCAGAGTATGATTTGTGATATTGCATCGTTTTATCATCGGACGACAGGTAGGCTCATGGGGCTATCTCTGAGCTTGTAGCTTTAATAACTGTACTAAATAGCATCCCCTGGGTTGGGTAGCTAGGATCTATAGTAACCATGTACCGTTCTTTCATCTTTTCCATGTTGATATTGATATTTTGGCACCCGAGTGATATGGTGCTTGAGACTTAACATTTGATTAGAGATACCTGTGCAAGGCATAAGATATGGATAATTCATGATTATATATTAATATATATGTTGTTGATATGCTGTGCATTCATGACACGAGAGGCCAAGCCTGGCTCCAATAAGAGTGCACTTGGGCTGGGTAGTACCTCCACCTAATTTATGAGCCATTATGGCTAGCGGATGATTTGATGATAAAGTTAATAGCGACAAAAAGGAATAAATGAGAATACTTTAATAATAATATAAGTAATTATCTTTTACTATTTTAGTCTCGATATTGTATCGAGCACCTGGTAATACCGTTTTCACTTATTTTAGTCCAGACTTTACCTCCTGGCACCGGTAAATATCTTTCACTAATAAATGCTAGAACTTAAGACCGACTCCGTTTGACAGTGAGTATAGCGATGGGGCTTGAGTCTGTCACCATACGGCAGTTAGTACAGCTTTTTGACGCACGAGGTACTACTGATTATGGAAACGTGATGATACTAATTTATCGAGGACTAGTGGTGACACCCTATGATATACCGGCATTGTATGTATTGACCTATCGAGCACGGCTAGCGGATATTATTGATTTGAGGTACAAGGTGCCAACGGATATTATTGATTTGAGGCACAAGATGCTGACAGATATTGTGGATATGGGCACAAGGAGTTAGTTGTGATTTATTGCTATTCTAAAGTAGGGATGTGAGCTTCTAATGACGTTCATGTGTGTGTTTACTTTTTGCACTTGTTTTCTTCAATATACCCCTGGTAGTATGATAATGCCACAGGTGAGCATGTTTTTTATGTACGCTGCATTTTTTATGGGGGACTTATCAGCATTTAATTATTTTACTTGATTATTCGTATTACTGCTTAGTTGTCCTTATTGGTTACTTGTTGCTTCATGTTATGTAGGATTTGTGCCTTACACTCATAATCAGTTATTTACCCTTTCACTTGAGGTTACCAGTCTACCGACCATGCTCTACTCATGTCTTCTTTGATTCTTAGTTATTGCCTATTTATTCGCATATATTGTGCCAGGAGTTTTCCTTCATTGCCTGAGATCTTGTTATGTGATTAGCTAGCGTTATCAGTCTATGTGATACTTGACTCGTATTTGAGTTGCTAGTTTCCCCATATTGTACTACTTTCTTCTGTGACCCTTTTCTTGTACTCTATGATTTACTGTTTTTATTATTGTTATGTGCTCAGTGGGCCCTCAAGCCTACTGAATACGGGTTGCTCCGGAAGCTTATACTCATACTACACTTGCATATGTGCAAATCTGAGTACAGGTTCCCATTCGTGATATACAGATAGTTGTTCATTCAGATCTTATTCACATCAGAGATTCAGGGTGAGCTTGGCGTCCAGCTTGTTCCTGTTTCTCTTCAAACTTATAACTTATTTGATCTTCATTGTATTTCGGAGACACAGTTGTACTAAACTTACTTCAGTTTTATCCTTTTTGTACTTAGTGGTTCTTTCGACACTGATACCGGATTTTGGGTAGTTTATTTCATTCTGTAAAACTTTCGCATTTAATTATCTTTTGACTTTTGATATACTTTCGCAATTGATTTAGTAGTCCTCCACTTCGGCTACGGACTACGTGGGTTGGTTCTCCTACTGGTGGTATAGTCGGTGCTATCATGATCCGCAAAATCGGATCTTGACATGTAGTCCTTTATGTCAAATTAAAGTATCATGTACTTGTTTCATGCTCTATGGACATAGATCATCCAAACATATTCAAAAACCTTCTGGAGATTGCATAAGGCTTCGATTATTTTTATTATCTTTTTTTTAGGTACTTTTGAAACAATCTAAATCACTTAGAAGATGCATGAGATGTCCTCGTGATTGGAGTGAAACCACTCATATCTTATTCGTGATATTGGTGGAAAACTACTTCAAGCATCCACCTTTTTGGTTGCTTTGGCGAAAACAAATTGCAACCTCTTTTTTCATTGAAGACTTAGAAATATCCATTTTCGACCATTGGGGGATAATTTGGCATCATCCTTTGCGGATCCATGAGAGAGACAACTGACTTTTGTAGCAAATTCTATTTGTTCTTCACCGCTTAGGGTCACTTGGAGTACCTTTTTTCATTCTCGGCAAGAAAGAACATGGCTCAAGTATGGAAAGAGAAACACTCGGTGCAGCTGCTCAAGCCTCACCGAGTCAATTTACGGCTAATATTATACGTCAAGCTTCGGCATATATAATTTATTCCTTTTAATTTAGAGAATATATTGGAGAAATCTTCTGATGAAATGATCGAAAGAAGTTCATGGAGCATCTCATTCTTACACTTTGTGATTTTTAACTTTGCACATTTTTGCAAGAGTTTTTTTTTTTTAGGTGAGATGAAATGGAAGATTCTTGAAACTATACAAATATAACTTAACAGTCTTCCATATACCCAAAATTTTAGACCAGAACCCCACCATATTGATCATAATTCAATCGCAAAGTCAAATTCTAAACCTGGCATGTCCAATTCACAGTTTTACGCACTCTTATAGAAAAAAACTCACATCTCAAGTTAAAAGCGTTCTAATCACTTTATTCATGAATCTACATAATTAAAACCAGAATATATAAAACATATAAAAAATTCATAACTAAATTTGCCCGAATTAACCATAATTAATTTCTGAAGTTGACTTCAAAATCTAATATGTTGCTTCATAGCTTCATATGAATGTAGTAAACAATTTATGAACTGATGTAGGGGTACTAAAATTACATGCTTCTTGATCCTACAGAACCGAGACTCAAAGATCTCATCATATCAAAAATTCACAACTAAATTTCTTTTGGATTGACCAAAATTAATTTTTGAAGTTTACTTTGAACATGACATGTTAGGTTTGAAACTTTGAATGGCTATAGTAGAAAAGTTATGGCTCAAGTAGGAGAAATGAAATCATGTTCTTTTTAATCCTATAGAACCGAGACTCGAGGATCTTCACCATAAAAAATCCACAGCTAAATTCCTCCCCAATTAACCGAAATTAATTTCTAAAGTAGATTTCAAATCTATATATGTCTGTTTTACAACTTTAAGCGAATATAGTAGAAAGTACATAACTTGATGTAGGAGTCTCTGAATCATGAGCTGCTTTCTTCATTGCAACGAGGACTTCAACAGCTACAACATCTATAAAAATTATTATAAAAAGTTTTATGAATTTTTACAGATATATAGTCAAACTAAGTTCAACTAGGAGTTTGATGGTCTATTTCGCATCTTTGAGCAGATGTACTAGAAAATTCATAAATCCATGTAGAAGTGTTTGGATTATAAGTTATCTTTTTCACTATAAAGAGGACTTCAAAAACTACAATATAGGTAAAAATTATGATAAAAATATTTATAATTTTATACATATAAATTTTCGAATTTCATTCAACTTGAATCTAATGAACTATTTTGCAGCATTGGACAACTGTAATAAAAAATTTATAATTCGGTGTAGGAGTCTCTGAATCATGAGACATTTTTTTCTTTGAGAAGAGGACTTCAATAACTACTCTACATGTAAACACCACAATTAAAATCTCTACGGATTTTACAGAAGATATATCATTGAATTTCATGTAACTTAAAATCTGATGGAATATTTTGCAGCTTTAGGTGACTTTGATAGTAAAATTCATAATTTAGCATAGGAGTATCGAAATCACGAGCCACTTTTTTTTCATTGCGAAGAGGACTCCAAGAATACTTGCTTGATTCTTCTCCTATGTAAGTCTGAAAGTTCGGTAAAAAATATCTAATTTATGTGCTATCTGTGCCACTTCGAGGAGCTATTTTAATGTCCAAATAATGACATGGACCTTTTTTTAGTTATTGTGCCTGAATTTAGAGTAAATACTCTAAGTTTCCTACCTACATTAGTGAATAGTATCAAGTCATAACATAGTTCAGGAGAATGAATTATAATCATTATTTCTTCTTTTTTTGTATCCTAATTTTTCCTAAGCAACTTTGTTTTGAGGTTTTCAACCTAGCAAGACTTTTTTTATTTTATTTTTAATTTTTTTAACTGTACACAATTAAAACTCATGCGAGTCAAGAGTAACATGCAACTTATGTTCGTGCTCTAAAGGAGTATTTCAAATTGCAATTTAAGCTCGTGTATTGAGGAGTACTTCAATTTGAGTTTAGGCTCATGCATTAAGGAGGATTTCAACTTGTACTTTAAGAAATTGCATTGAGGATCACTTCAATTTGAAGTTTAGGCTTGTATGTCGAGGAGCATTTTCAAAAATAATTCTAACAATGTGATAGTCCTTCCAACCCTTTGTGATGAAGCATTGTTAAACTTTAAATTTGCATAAGATTTTATGATATGAATTAGTTGAAGCTAATCTGCACTTAATCTTATGTTAATTTTTGAAAGTCAGAGTTTAAAAGTTCATTTATGCTTTTGTCTTTTCTAAGAGACCGAGGTCCCAGTATTCTATTTCTGCTCTTAGGGAAGTCATTTATCTTGGATGTATTTTTTATGTTCTTCAAAAGGATAACTCCAACTAGGTCAAAATTCTCAAAATATAGCATGAAAATTCTTTTTCAATTTTGGATAATGTCACAGAGTGAATAAACCATAAAGCTTCTGAAGTTGAACCTTTTTTTATGATCAAGTTTGACACCAAAATGATAATTTTTTCCTCTTTCACCAATGTCATGAACTCGTCCTTCAAGTTAAATCATTTTCACGTGTGATGACTAACAATGTAGTGAAATTTATAATACTTAGGATCGTCGACTTTATTGGATTCCTAGAGTCTCCTTGACTCAGGGAGTTAATGACTTTCTTGGATAGCAATTTTTTAAGAAAAGGATACACATTTGCTTGTAACTATTTTAAGATTGGTTGACTTTTCACTTGTCTCAATTTTTGATTTGCAGCTTTCTCTTTGAACTTTTATCTTGTGGAGACTTGTAGAAATCACAATTATCATCATGAATTTATTAGTTTGATATTCTTATGAATCCTTGAATTTTGTACCTTCTTTTTTTTTTATCAAAGAAAGTTCATTTCTTTTCATGGCTTGCAATGCTCAACTCCATACCATGAACACGTGTAGATAATTCTTCAAAAGTGTAAGGTTTAATTCCTTAGAGGATATATACAAGGTCCCAATGCATTTTTTAGATACAAATTTCAATTGCAAAAGTTTCATAAAGTTTCATCCTTGCAATCTAAGCTCAGTATTCGCCAACGATTGATGTAGTCTACTACAGGATCATGCTTACTTTGTTTTATCAACTCCATCATGCTTATTATACAATAGGTGCTATAAAAGTAATTGAGAAATTGACTTTCAAGTTGCTCCCAATAATCAATTGATTCACGATCCAAGTCTTTTACTAATCAAAGGTGTTTGTTTTCAAAGAACGAATAAATTGCTTGACAAGAAGATCACAATGTGTTATACCACTGCTACAAGTCTCGACAAAGTGTGCAATGTGTTGTCTTCGATTTCTCTGCCCATCAAATTATTGTAACTTTGGTGCTTGATATCCAATTGGAAACAGTAAACCCTCGATTATCTTAGAATACAACTTTAAGTATCCCTAAAAATTTTGTGGAGGACTGTCATAATGAGCCTTGATGGTGTTTACAATCATATCTTGCAATTGTTGAACCATCAAAATTGCTACAAAACAGATTTTATATGCATTGAGATTTAACTAACTTCGTAGGATATTTATCATCAACTTTTTCTTGTAGTGTTAGATTATAACTTGACTCTCTAGGGTTTTGGAGATATAACTTTCTCATAAGTTTCACGATTTGGAGATTTTTATCATCCACAAACTTATTCAAGGCTTTAATGGTGTGCTCTTTCATAGCAAACTTCTCATCCATGTCGATTGCATGAACCATCAAGGTGCTGACCTTCATTGAAATTAGAGAATTAGTTGAATTTGCAAAGTCCTCAAAGTTTGAGCAATTCGAGACTTTATCTGATTAAAAAGTGATTTTGCCTCCAGAAGTAGTAGCCGTAGTATGAGATTTATTTTTTTTATTCACCACTTTTAAAAAGGTAAAGTACTTTGATTTATTCATGGTGCTAGCCTTTTAACATTTAGAGGATACTAGATCAATGCAATTACATTCAATAGATACAACAACATAAATGTTATTGCTTGAATCATCATTGTTCTTTTCGAAGGTTGTTACGTCAATTGACTTGAAGTTCGCAAGAATTGATTTGTAGGAGAAAGAATTGAAAAGCAGAACTAATCTCATTGGGCATTCCAAAATTTATTCACAATAAAAAAATTTAAAGTGCGCTAAAATTAATTGTAATAAAAATAAAAACAATAATTGTTATTACTAAATCATGTGGGTATAAGTCTATGACTCTCTTGATTCTTCTCTCCTAAATGTCTCTGTAATCCGAGGGCCATCAATAGCGTGCTTCTCGAATATAAGAAGATTTAGACCTCATTTAGATGTGTTTGATCTCCAGAAATATCTGGCACACTTCTTCATTTGGGGTCACTTCCCGAGAGGAACTCCGTTGACCACTCCTTTAAAGAACTACGAAGTTGATGGTGTGACTTTCTCCAATATTTTTTTGAATGTCCTTTAAAATGTCATGTAACTGCACTATTTATAGTTGTAGGAAATAGACCAGATTACTTGTGGTTGAAACATGTCATTTGGACACTTGACGACCTTTGAGTAGCTTTTAAATTTAAATAAGATTGTCACACCATCTTGATATGTGGCACCATCTTGTTGGTCTAGAATTTGACGAGTACACCATGTCACTTTGACATGCAACATGAGTTTAACCTTCAAGACATAATGGACATTGGACAAAAATTTAATAAGAAAAAAATACACATAATAGTAAACATGAACCTTAAAGTTATTAGTAAAAACTTATGTTTGCATTAATTATGTCGTGTAACCTAATAGACACACCTTTAAAAAGACCTTCTTTCTCACCGGCAAAAACGACACCAAATGAGAAAATCATTCAAGTCCTTTAAGCAGTTGGTTCGTGTCAGCTCCCAAAGCAGTCCCCAAACCCAGTACTTCTTCTTGCAGTTCCATCGGACACCGACAACGATGAAGACACTCTCTTTTTTTTTTTTTTTTTTGTAATTCGTGTGAGCAGATGAAGGGTGAAATCCTTTTGACAGAGGCAGTGGTGTTGAATGGTTGCTGTGACATGCTAGGAAGTGGAGCGGGCTTTGGTTGTTGGAAATTGAAATGAAGTATAAGTAGGTTGTTGATTATAGGTGGAGAGTAAATTGGGCAAGAAAGGAAATATAATTTTCCCTTATAAGAGTTCACCGGAAAGGGATTAGAGTGGAGGGTGTTCTTTAGGGGAAAACAATGGTTAGTTTTTGGATTTGGTCCAATTGTGAGAAATTGAAGATGATGGGTGTGAGAAATGGAAATTATATTTTGTAGTTGTATTCTATTTTATATATGATTTATATAATTAATTTTATATAATTGTATTTTATTTTTATATAATTTTATTTAATATAAGTTGAAAGAGTGTGAGAAAATAAAAAAAATAAAGATTTATTCGCTGATATACCTGATATAAATATAATGTGATATAACGGGTAGAAAAAAAAAAAGAATTTAACTCTAATTTTATATGAATTTAATAAAATTAATTACCAACCCAAAATAACACGAATTTAACTCTAATTTTATATGAATTTAATAAATACATTGTTGTTGATTAGCAGGTCAATTATTTGAACTGCTTAGATCATGTTGTTGGGAGTTTCATCTCATTTAAATCCAGTGTCGTGCGTCAACGCGTACAACAACGAACAATGTCATATACCCCTCGAATTCATCTGCCAAACTTTCTTGAAAGGGTGGCACTAATTAACAAGTATACTGCCCCTCTATTTTATTATTTCAGTTGGTTCTTAATAGTAGATTTTTGTTTTTATCTATTCATTCTGAAAAGTCAAAATAAATTTATCATTTTCTTTTATTACTATTATTATTATTACATTAAATATTAATAATCAAATTTAAATTTTCAGAACATTATTAATAAATTAATGTAATAAAATAAGCTTCTAATAAATATATTTTTTAAGAAAATATTAAATCAACATGAATCAAGTATAGTGTCTGGGATTATGATAAATTTATAAATAAATGGATACATTTGTCAATGTCGGCATCAGAACTAGGGATGTGCATCAGTCGGTTCAGTTTAATTCTATATATTACTGATTCGGTTTATTGATTTTCGATTTTTTAAGAACACTAACTAATAACCAAATCAATAAGATATTTATTATCGGTCTTTGATTTACTAATTTTTAATGGTTTAGTTTCAGTTAAACCGATAAGAAAATGCTCATATAAAATAAGTGACCTTTTTAGCATTTAGCATGAATGTTACTATCACATTCTAGAATGAAACACGATAAATTGTCATCGTCAATATTATATATACATAGTGTTCGTAGTGTGCAACTAAAATATTTCATATATGTTTAATTTATAGAGAATGTACTGAATGTTTCAAAATAAACTGAATCTTAGTTGCCAAAAGATAGAAACTACTAAATTTGAATGTGTTTTTCTTAATGCAACAACACAAAAGGTTGATTGTTGAAGATATTAATAACATCTTAGTGATATTTAATTAATGAATTAGTGCCTGTTGTCTAATACACACAGACACACACACACACACATAGGATAGAGTAGTAATTAGTATAGTCTTATTGGGTTATCGGATTTTTGATAACCCGATATTAAAAATCAAAATAGAACCGATAATTCGATAATTTTTTTTATAAATCCTTTAAAAAACTGTTAACTGGATAACCTTATAACAATAAATCAATAACATTTTTATCGATTCAATTTATTGATCAAATCAATTTTTGCACGGCCCTGATTAAAACTTTCATATAGGAGAAGCTTGTCAATATTTCATAAACCGAAGGTAACGACTAATTCTTGCAAACACTTCAATTATGGTCATTGAGATAGAAACACAGCTTTAATTTTAGGTGTGAAAATCATAATTATTGAATATGTCGCAATAAGAATAAAAGTTAAGAGGAAACTACAAATCATATAATCAGAGTAACAAAAAAGACAAACATTGTTGCTCACTATTAGCAAATATTAGGTTTAGGCTATTTGGGGGTTTTGATTTCTGTTTACTTTGAAATTTCGAGATTTGATATTTGGAGATTTTTTATTCATCATGACTCGTAAGGATGATTCACTTCAATCAATTAGTGTGCAGTTGGATAGTAAGAACTACACGTAAGGAGTTATGTTATAAAGAACTTCTTACGTGGAAAATCAAAGTGGAATTATATCACAGGTTTGAAGGTTAAGCCTACAAATAACGAGGATATCGATTATGTTACCTTGTTAGACACATGGAAGGCTGAAAATTTGAAGATCATTACTAGATCAATAATTCTGTGACGCATTCCATTGGCGTTTAGTTGGCCAAGTACGAGACGACCAAGGAGGTCTGAGATCAACTGTTTAGATTATACATACAGTCTAATTTTGTCAAACAATATCAGTTGGAAACAGATATTTGCTCACTTCAACAGGATGATATGAGTATCCAAGAGTTCTATTCTTCTATTCTGCTATGTCTAATCTCTGGGATTAGTTGGCTTTCACTAAGTCTGTAAAGCTATGAGAATTTGAACCATATATCGCTCATAGAGAAGAACAACATTTGGTACAGTTTCTGATTTCCCTTTGGAATGATTTTGAGGGATTGCGTGGGAAAATTCTGCATCGTTCTTTTCTCCCTTCTGTTGATTCTGTGGTTAATGAACTGTTAGCAAAAGAGATTCGCCTTAAGTCTAAGGTCGATAAGAGTTCTATTCCACCTGCGAATTCATCTGTGTTTGCTACCCCACATCGACCACCGTTTAGCAACCAAAATAGGCGTCCTAAGGTCTTTCAAGATAAGTGTGCTTTCAGCAAGCATAAGGGTCACTGGAAGGCTCAATGTCCATTATTATTGAGTAAACGCAAGCAATGTCAGCAACAACTACCACCTCAGCAGACACACTCACCACATACTGCTCCATAGACATACCGACAACTTCAGTCCAGCAATGTAGTTGTTGTCCACTCTTTGGATCCCTATATGCTTGAGCAGTTTCAGCAGTTCATTGCCTCACAACCTCATGCCAATTCATCCTCTTCTCATACAGGTTTGTCTTTTTCTGTTACTTCAGGTATATTTTCTCCCTTGTGGATCTTAGATCCTGGTGTGTCACATCATGTCGCCTGATATTAATTCGTTTGAGTCTGTTAACTCAGCTCCATCCTTGTCTATCATGACTGCTGATAGTACCCTAATGTCATTGGCAGGAATTGGCTCTGTCTCTCTTAGATGTATACCATATTCCAAGTCCTACTTTAAATCTTGTATCTGTTGGTCAATTGTGTGATTCTGGTCTCTCATTTTTGTTTAACTCCAAAAATTATTGTGTACAGGAGCTTCGATCTCAGAAGGTGATTGGGACAGGCCATAGGAAAGGGGGACTCTATATTTTGTATGAGCTTAAAGTATCAGATGCTGCTGCCTCCAGTGTTGATTTATCATTTTTTCATTTAAGTTGTTCGTCTTCTAATTTTTATCTTTGGCATTCTCGTTTGGATTATGTTTCTGCTTCCTGTTTAAAGTTTTTGGTGTCTACAGGAGCTCTGGGTCATTTAGACAGTTATGATATTTTTTATTGTAGTGGTTGTAAACTAGCTAAATATTTTGGAATTTCTTTTTTATAAGAGTATTTCTCTTTCTCTTGCACCATTTGATATTGTGTATTCTGATGTGTAGGGACCCTCCCCGGTATCCACCAAAGAAGGTTCCAAATATATATTTCGTTTATTGATGATTTCACTTATTATACTTGGGTTTATCTAATGAAACGTAAATTTGATTTTCTTACCATATTTAGTAACTTTAGAGCTCTTATGAAAACTCAACACTCATGTGTCATTAAATGTTTTTGATGAGATTTGGGAGGTGAGTATACTTCAAATGAATTTTCTCAGTTACTTGCCTCTAATTGGACTATTCACCAATCCTCGTGTACTGACACTCCACAACAAAATGGTGTTGCCGAAAGGAAACATTATCATCTCATTGAAACAACTTATTTATTCTTATTGTCATCTGAGGTTCCTAGTGTCTTTTGGGGGGACATGGTTCTTACCGCTTCTTATGTGATCAACCGAATTTCAATCTCACAAAATTCAGGTTTGTCTCCCTTTGAAAAGTTGTATGTTCATTCTCCTGATTATTCTTCGTTGCGTGTCTTTGGTTGTACTTGCTTTATTATACGGCCATATGTTGGCGTAGTAAATTATCTTATTGGTTTATTTTATGTGTCTTTTTAGGTTATGGTGTTGGTAAAAAAGGATATCATTGTTTTTATACAGTCAATCAAAAATTATATGTTTCACGTCATGTTGTGTTTATAAAGCATATTTCATTTTTCTCTTTTCCTGCTAGCTCTAATCATATGACTCAGATCTTATTCATGTTGATCCTTTAGATACTAACCCTGATGAGGTTTCATCTGATAATTTAGTTCACGAGTCAACTACCTCTCATGCCCCTGCTTCTACGACTACCCAGCTACCGGATGAGATTGTGGATCCTCCTCTGCATCAGTCCACCCATACTCGTAAGTCCACTAAACTTCCTGACTTTGAATACTAATTTTATTCTACCTTTTTTTCTTTATTTGTTGCGTCTATTCATTGATTTCGGAGCCTCTTTCCTATAGAGAAGCAGTTTGTGATCCCCTTTGATAGACTGTCATGGCTTAGGAACTTACTGCTCTACACCAGACACATACATGAGATTTGGTACCATTGCCTTTAGGAAAACACACCATTCGTTCTTGTTGGGTGTACAAGATTAAAAACAAATCTGATAGATCCATTTAAAGATATAAGGCTCAGCTTATTGCAAAAGGATACTCACAGGAGTATAGCATGGATTATGAAGAAACTTTTATCCCCATTGTAAAAATGACAAGTGGTCATACTTTTATTGCTGTTGCTTTTGTTTGTTGGTGGAAAATAGCTCAGATGGATGTCAAGAATGCCTTCTTAAATGGTGATCTTCATGAAGAAGTTTACATGATGCCTCTTCTCGGTGTTTCTCATCGGCCAGGTGAAGTTTGCAAGCTTCGCAAAGCTCTTTATGGTCTCAAACAAGCACCACGTGCAT